>BJCM01090957.1:0-14014 GCA_018326385.1 Flaveria bidentis | reverse complement strand
CTTTTTACTAAATTTACTGTCCAAAGCTTCCTTCACCCTAAACTCACCCTGTTCAAACTTGTTTTATCTGCTCTTTCCTTACAATGGCACTCAACCCTCAACATAACCATGTCGCATTCCTTGACTTGTCCAAGGATGCTAACTTCTCAGAAATCATCTCTTTTCTTACCCAATCTACTTACTTCACTACTCTGACTGTGAACCCCATAATTTATTTGAATCACATGGAAGAATTTTGGGGTAACAGTTAGATCATAATCCTAAACAGAGTTAGGGTTATTAGGTCAAGCATTTCTGTCTAGGAGTTGATCATCACAAAACAACTCATCAGGGAGCATCTGGAGCTCCACAAGGAAGGCGCTCCTACTGAGTTCCCTAAATTAAACCCAGATGACACATATCTCCAAATGGGATATGGTGGGGATGTGACCAGGTCTACAGCTTACAAGTTTAACTTCTCTTACAACTGGATGTTCCTGCTCCATGTTATTCTCCATTGCTTGTCAAATAAGTGTGGGAGATGGGATCAAGTCCCATATGGACTAGGGTGATTAGTTCATGGATTAGTGAAAAGCCTCCGCTTCAACTATTCGAGGTTTGTGCTGACTAACCTTATGGGAAACATCCATAGGGACACATTCTTCATGTATCCTAGGTTCATTCAGCATATTATTAACTGTGAGTTGGACTAGAGTCAGCTTGTTTGTGCAGCTACTCTTCATGTCCCTCAAATGAGGCCGACTATCTTCAAAATCTTGAAGAGAGTGTCCACCAATTTCAATGGAAGACATACTGAGCTTCTTCCAGATATTATTGAGCCAATGGATCCTGGTGACATCCCTATTAACCCCACAGGTGATGAACCCACACCAACAACTACCCTTACGTTACCTAATCTTCCTACTCACCCCATCAAACAAACATATTAGAGACGCACCAAACGAACACTTGTTTAGTCTACTCTGATTGAAGAAGCCCCTCCTGTTCAAACCAAAACGACTAGAGTTGAAACATGGGCTCCCACTCAGTCAGAGGTCTCACCATCCTTCTCATTTGACCTTAATATGGGATTTGAGTTTCCTCAGTCTCTAATCCTTGAGCCCGAAATCCAAACTGAAAGCCCTCAGGATGAGTCACAGCACTCTCCCGAGAAACCAAAAAGGGATAGCTCCACAAAAAGCTCAATGCCAATAGACATTGATCAATGTCCCGAGTCTTTTGGCATAACTTCTTTATCCTTTACTGACCTTTTAATCAGAACTGATGAGGTGATTACGTCTCCTCATGGCAATGAAGTTGATCCACACCACCCTTTAACGAATCAACAAAGCCTAGAGGGACCTCTTGTCTCTAGCATACATCCGTTAAACCCAACTGAGGTGAGTCCCACGGATGTGGATGGGACTCATGTGGATTCAGCTGCCACTACTGAAAGAGCCTCATTGGATCCTGAAGCCAGTGGTACCATCTTTGATACTGATCTCTATAGCAATTGTGCCTTTTGATGACTCTGAAAGAGACTTCCTCAGGCAAGGGAAACTAGGGTGCCAAGAAACCAAATCTGGTGGTGAGGATGAACATACTAGGTATGTTACCTCATCTCCCCATGATTTTTCAAAAGAAGATGAGGGAAGCATGCAACTCACCATTCAAGACCTACTTTTTAAAGTCTTAAACCTTGAATCAAAGGTTAAGACTTTAGAGGATAGGTTCGCCACTCAACTACTTGAGATTGAAAATCTCAAGGCTCAACTAGCTGAGAAACAGATTGAGAGATTTGACAGGCATGTACCTATTCAGGTCTCATTGACCTCTTCCTCTAGCTCATCTAGCTCTCAAGATGATGCTACTAAAAAAGGGAGAGTGTTCAGAGACAAACAATTGTGGAACCACAGAGCCAAGCTTTAACTTCCTTATCTACTAGATACCCGACTCCTAAAACAATAGTCTTTCCTGAGCCTCCTCAAATTGTCCTACAAATGGATCCAAGGATGCTCAGGGATCTCAATAGGATTTTCTCCAAGATCCTAATGAGATCTTTTTTAGATCAGCCTAGCCCTAATGCGGCTATGATATACTTTGGAGCTGAAGAGCTTCAGAGGCTAAGTGCACCTTCTACCATTGTGAAAGAAGTTGGTCAACCTTCAGCCCAAATGGAACCTGAGATTGATTTCGAAGGGGAAATGAGGACTGGTGGCCCAACAACTGAAACAGTTGTGACAGATAGTGCATTCCCTCAGACTTTTGAAGCTGAAGTCAAAGCCTTGGAAGAACAGGTTCAATCTTCCTAAGCTAAGATGGAAGCTGTGGAAAGTCTATTCTTCTTGTCCGAGGATCTAATTATCACATATGCAATTTTAGAGCTGGCATCTGAGGTGAATAGTGAGGACTTTCTCAACCAACCCCTAGCTCAGAAAACATCATTATTTTCATTTATCATCTCTCAACCTAAACCCTCCATCCAAGAACCACCAAAGTCTAGCATTTGCGAGGATGTCAAAGGCAAGAAGAAGATGACAGCGGAAGCTTCAGGAAGAGGAAAGGATTGAGAAACTTAAAAGGAAATGTAGACTTCCAACTGGGAAGTTGCTAGCTGCTAGTAGCAAAGCAGCTGCAACCAACTAGGAGGCGATCAATAACAAAAGAAGGGTGGAGATCATTGACAAGCTCATAAAGCTTGGAGCTATCAGTGAAGATGTGCTCCTGATACCACTAGAGAAGTTAATTGAGCTAGAAAAGGAAACCATGCTGCTGACTAAACAGCGAGAAGAAGCAGCAAGGTTGGCCTTAGAGAAGGAAAGAGAAAGGAAGAAAAGGGAAGCAGATCTGCAATTTAGGAGGGAAATGATAACTTTTCTAACCTCCAGGGGATTTCTCTTTTAAAGAACTATCTCCACATGACAATGACACGATCTTATGGCTCTTCAACAAAGAGCAAGATCAATGGAGAAAGAGAGGAAGAAAGGTGCAAGAGAAAAGATGAAGGAGAAGAAGAGAAAAGAAGAAGAAGCAGGGGTCATTGTTGCCAAGAAGATAGGTGAGAAGGCCTGGATGAAGGATTATCTCCGGGCTCACAGCTTCTCAGGTAGGCAAGTGGGTCCCATGACACTACAATGACATGTTAGTGACATCAAGGCTGACATTCTCTTGGGCAAAAGGAAGGAGATGTACAGAAGGGGATAGAGGATGACCATCAAACCAACACCTCAACCCCAACTTAAAACCCAAAATCAACCTCAACCTCAACCTGAGCCTTTCCTATTTCCTTTCCCTACCAAAATTGAACCCACTTCTGAACCTTACACCCCTTAACCATTACCAACCATCATACCCACCTCATCACCTCAACTAATCATCCTCCGACTTAAAACACTACCCAGAACCCAAACACCACTACCTATCCAACAACCATCCAAACCATTCCCTCATCCTTCTAAACATCTCTCCTTAGAAGAGTATAAGGAGATAAAGATGAAGCTAATCAAATGCACAACCTTAAGAGATATCTCTTATGAGGAGGAGTTTGTCAAGTTGACTTATGTTGATGGATGCTCATGTTCCCTCATAAGAGATCAATTCCCTGATATGTCAAGAAGAACACTGGACCATGCTGTAAAACTCCTTGGCCTCAACTCAGATTCACTAAATGTTGAAGAGAAGAAGCTAAGAAATAAGCTGGTGACTCTGCTTGATACTAAGAAAGGGGACAAAGTACCAAGCAAACCCCTTGTGCCAAGAAAGAAGATTGTCCAGTGGAGGTTTGAATAATTCTCACAACTTTGTTGTTGAAAGAGAGAATGGCAAGCTGAACATGCTTAATGCCTCATCTTTACTACACTTAAGCAGATTTAACATTACTGAGTTAGCAGATAAGCCATTTTCCAACCCCTCAAACACTAAGATTGCTGCTCATATCAGAAATCACCTGAGCATCCTTCATCTTGCCGAGCTGACTGCTAGGACGAAGATTCAAGAGGAGTTAAAACTGAAAGAGGAGGAGGAGAGAAAAGGATCAACAACCAAAAGCGAAGCCTTTCTCCAAATGGTTGTAGATCCTGAACTTGAACCTACTGTTAGATGGGAGTATAACTATAACTCATGTCAACTAACTCTCTTCAGGGGGCACAACAAAGGGTGCATGTCATTAGGAGTGATAGACTGGATCTCCTATCCACTAATGACTTGCACAAACTTCTCAGCACAACTTCAGGATAGAACAAAGAAACAGACAAATATCTTATGTCCCTAGTGCAGAAAGTTTTGAGAAGCATAAGTAAGTGAGGTTTTGATAGCATCAGCCTAGGGGGAGTTTGTTAGATTTAGAAAGGCTGGTGCAACCAAAACCAAACACTTAGATTATTTTGGTGCAACTTATAAAGGACTTCCAAAGATGAGTATGGAACTTCTGAGGGAAATGGAGGTCTTCCGAAGATAAAGTGCAAGATCAACTTCCGAAGGAAATCTTCAACTTCCAAAGACAAAGTCTTCTCTTCTGAAGTTCAACAAAAATTCAAAGACAAAGACTTCCAAAGTAGAAGTCCTCAAGCTACGGAAGAAGCAACCTCTTCCAAAGTATAAAAGGCTTTGGAAGAACTTGTTCTTCCGAAGCCAATTAACCTTTGGAAGATGCAACCATGGACCAGTGGACATAAGTATGGTTCATCTGACACTCCGCTGCAGACCTCTGAGATACTGCATGGCGTTTTCTCAAAAGGCCATGTAGTTGACCATACTTTATTCCACTATCCATCTTTATTTGTTTGTATAGTTTCCAACTTTAGTTGGTGACAAAAATTAAGTCATGGACATCTCATAACTACCATATTTTAGATAAGACATTATCTAAGATACCTTAACTATAGCCGTGTAGTATCTGCTTTAGTTATAGGATTCCAGCTGGTACCAAAGTATAACCGGCTATAGGTGATAGTATATATAGTTTCTTATTGTAACTCTTGTATCATGCTTGTAAGAGTTATGTAAACTTTGAGTTGAGAAGAATATATACAAGTACCTTGAAAATTATTTCCTTGTGTTGTTAAGTTACTTAGTATATTATAATCAAGTCTTGGAGAGCTTCTGCTTTATCATAACCGTGTGAGTGAAAGTGAGTTTGAGAGAAAACCAAGTGTTAGTGACATATATTGATTCTACGGAAATGGGGAAGTTAAAAGGGTTAACCGTAGCATCGTGGAAGGAATAAAAACAAGACTTGGGTTAGAGGGGAAGAATTGGGTAGAAGACTTACATAATATCTTATGGGCACATCAAACAATGCCTAAAACTAGTCATGGTAAAACCCATTCAACCTAACATACGGGTCAGAGGAAATGATACCGGCAGAGATTGGCATTCCAACCGTCCGAGTGGCCGAGGCACTTGACATAGATATTGAGAAAGAACTACGTTTAAATTTGGATATCTTAGAGGAGCGACGGATGGTGGCAGTGATATGAGAGGCGAAGCATAAAAGCAAGGTGGAACGTTACTACAACTCGAGGTTCAAGAGACAAACCTTTAAGGACGAAGAATATGTACTGCGACATAACGAGGCGAGTAAAGCGGAAGATCAAGGTAAACTCGGACCTCGCTGGGAAGGCCCTTATCAAGTGATTGAAGTAGGTTGCAATGGGACCTACAGGCTTCGTCGCCTAGATGGCATAGTAGTTCCACGCACATGGAATGGAGCCCAACTCCGCAAATGTTATATGTAACCATTAAATGTAGTCTGTGGGTGTAATTTAATTTTCATTTAAAGAAGGTTGCAAGCGAGCACCAGAATTCACCCTTGATTGAATAGCCAAATTTTCATACTTTAGTAAGTCAAAAATTAAAGGTTGTGTACAATAAGTCGCAAGAAAAACAAATAACAATAGAGTACGGCGAGTGTAAGTAATTGCCCGTATACATCGCAACCAAAACCAGAAACAACGCGTAAAAGCAGCCAAGAATTTGCCCCCTCTCCCCCAACAAATGCAAATAATCATTATGCAAACAAACCCACCTCCAGCCGCAACCAACATGCGCCCAACCACCTTTTACACTTGAAAAGCACAAAAAAGTGAAGAGAAGGCTGAAGGAAAAGAGGGGGCATAGTAGTGAGAACAGGCATGTGAGCCAAAACTCCCAGAAAGGGATATTTAATGACACTTTCACATACACAAGAATGCAATCAATTTGCTCGCACAACCAAAGCAATATTATAATGCCAAATTAATAGTTCATACAAAGGTATCTTTCCTAGATTGGTCCAAAATATCATGGCAAACATAGCATGAACATACCCATAAGCATTACAAAATATAGAAATAAGTTTCATCAAACATAAAGCAAGTACAAAACATCAGATTATCTCTAAGCTAAAGGACCCATGAACTTCTTAAGATCTAAAAAGTCAGAGTTGCACAAAGCAATGATAGTTTCAACCATAGGAAAGATCGTGTTGACAAAACGGTCTGACTTAGCTTGCAATTTCCTAAGAGCATCCTTGTCGAAAATTTTCACATCTTCTAGTTTTTTACCCTCAGCAGCAAGCTGAACCCCATCTACAAGGCCCGCATTGTAACCCACACGATCCGCAAGACTGTTAATCTTAGCCAACATGTTGAGGAACTCATCACTATCACGAATCTTGTTAAACGCAAGGTCAATGCCGTCTAAAATGATCCATTTTATCTCAGAAATAAGATTGTTTCCTCAAGGTCTAGGATGCGTTGCTCGGAAAAATTCTAATTGTTTTTTAATTAAGAAGAAAGTCGTTTAACAGTCGCAGACTGAACGCAAAGGTCTTCTTGGACCTCACCAAAACATCGATCAAGTTGTTCCTTTTCTTTCTCAAAAACATCACACCGAGAACAAAGAGAGGAGTTTTCAGTCTGTCAACTCGGACCATGAATCTCGATAAATGAGAAAGACCCGTTGACAATGAAGGCACATCCGAAGTTAGATAGCTCTATGTTCTTCAAGCTCTCTCTACATGCATCGGGTGTCTCGAAAGTAGCATCATTCTTCAAATCCCAAATCTAGTTTTTTCTCGTTGGATGAGCTATGATCCCCACTACAACGAGTTAACATGGTGCAAAAGTTATCTAAATATCCTTGCGTGATAACGAATTTCTGCACATCCATATCATTCCTGCACTCCTAGGGTAAAGGCTCAAAATGAAATGCGAAGAAAGAGAACTTACAAGAGGAAGGGAGGCGAGAGGCTAGCAATGAAAGGAGCAAAAGAATTATTTGAGAAATGACTAGAGTATGGGAGTATTTGAAGGAAGAAAACCCCAACAACACAAAAAAGAGAGAATAATCATAAAAGGACATTGGAAAAGAAATGAAAAGACATACACAAGGAAGGTACAATGATGAAATATCTTTACCAAGACCATTGACAAGTCGGCAGATTACATCACGTCGAAAGAATTTTGACATATACGCAGTATAATCCAATGTAATGGATGCACCATCACATTGGTCTGGGGGACATGAAGGGGTATCACCTTAACTACGACACAAATTAATCGACAGACGACCACAATCCACAAAACTCCCAGCCACGAGGCACAAGCCGCGACATGGTAAAGAAAGAAAAAAGGAGCCCAAACGCGTGTGCCTAGTAAAGGCATCTAGTGGATCACGTTTATTGGATAAGAAGGAATGTAATCAGGGCATAAAATGATAAAATACATAAGACAAAACCTTGCAAAGGATAACAGTACAAGGGTAGGCCGCAGTCAGGATTAATAGAGGGTGCAAACTCAACTATATGGACAAAAGACATTTATGTCGTGTGGAAAATCCTTTGCACTAAAGTGGCATGAAGTCTTCTGGATCAGGAAATCTAGATGCAGATGTTTAACCAGGAAATCTAAATGCAGATGTTTGACCAGGAACTACCTAAAAATAGAGTAATCTTCGAGTGAGGTAAAACAACAGACACCATAAATACCACATTCATTCAATAGTTTACACAAACCTAAAAAAGAACCATCTCATATATTATAGTTATTAAGCCCAGCCTTTTTACTTTCATTTCTCCTACGAATACTTACTCTCACACCGGAGGTTGGTCATGGGAAGAGCCTTCTTCTGCCCGTGGCAAGACTCATGGTGTCTTCTTTTGTCTTATAGATTATCACTTTCGAGTAAGCAACAACGGAAGTTCCAACTAAAACAAATACCTACCTAAATAAAGAACCTTGAAAACTAATTTAGGTTTGAATGAACAAAAGACCAAATACATATATAAAGAAGAAAAGGAAACCGAGGATAAATATCGATTTATTGATGCAAAAGAAACCCTAAAAACACTTTTTATCCGTATGCTTGAGTAACAACATGAATTTAGTTTTATGTATAGTCGTATTCATACGTGTATTCAACTAAGTTATAGAAAGATAATTGTTTTGAGATAAGCAATCATATGGACCCTTGCTTATTGATGTCCAAATAACTTTTATATAATCTAAAGTAACAAATATGTGCACATAACCAAATAATACTTGAAATTTAAGTAGGAGTAAAACAATACTTGATAAATGTGAAACTAAAGAAGCGGGGTAGTTAAACGTACACCCATGGAAAAATAGAGAATCAAAACCAAACTTATCCATAGTTACGAATGATCTGTTGCAAAACCAAAATTCAACTTGAAAAACCAATAATTACACACATACATGCTGTGAAACTAAAAATCAACCCAAATAAAGAAATAAACATACACATACATCAACCTAAACCATAAGTGCATATAAAATGAATTTAAAGAAAATACCAACTTATATCATATCATCAACAACGAATCAAACATATGCAAACACTATCTGCACTACTAAAAAACTAGGCAATTGCCACCAAAATTTGAGACTGAATAAAACGGTCTCAAAATTTGAGATCTTTTTGTGACCAAAATCAAAATGGTTGCAAAATTAGCTACAAAATCAAAACGGTCGCAAAATTAGTGATCTAACAAGAATTGGTGGCAAAATGATCGCAAAATTTATCGACCTAACAAGTATCGATGGCAAAATGGTTCCAACATTTGTGATCGTTGTTTAGTGTCGCAAAGTTTCAAAATGTTTTGAGACCAAAATCAAAACAGTTGCAAAATTAGTATCCTAACAAAAGTCGATGGCAAAACGGTTACAATATTTGCGACTGGAAAAAACGGTTGCAAAATTTGAGAGTGTTTTGCGACAGAAATAAAAACGGTTGCAAAAATAGCTCAAAATTTAAAAAGTAGACTTTAAGATTCCCAAAATCAAAGAACCACTACAACATTTAAAAAAACGGGTTTCCTCTGCACCTCAAAATTAGGGCTTATCGATTCAAATTTAGGGTTGTTCGATCCTGATGGAGTATGTTACTAGAGCACCTGCTTATCGATTATATCGCACCTTGCCGTAGCACCTGTTTACCGATTCACTTCCTCTATCATTGTTTCTCTTATCTTGTGTCGAAGGATCGAACATGTATTTTTGTTACTAATTCTGTGCGTATAATCTCTCTTTGAAAGATCTTGTCACACCCCAACCATGGCGGTTCCCCACGGGGTGTGAATGTCATGGAATCACAGTCATTGATAGACCACTACATGTTTCGGTAAACCTATATTGCAAATTAGTTTAAAAATACATAATAGTTTTCAGAGTTGAATTACAAAATCAGTAGAACTAATGTAATTGTTTTCAAAACACAACTAATACATAAATAAATGATCCAATAGCATGAATGACCCTAAATGCGATGCGGTCCAAACTAGCTTAACTTGATGCAATTGTCAAATTCCTAGGAAAATATTCATGAAAATATGTCAACATAAAATTGGTGAATTCACATGTTTTAAAGTAATAGTAAACAGTGTAATGGACCACAAGTGTTTTCATGATTTGATTGTCGATCATACAATACTACAATATTATATAAGAATCGCAACCAAAGCTAGACTGTAACTGTAATAAATTTCCCCTACCCATGCCTACCATAAGCACAGGGGTGAACAGGCTAATAATGCACCCGTTTAGAGCTCCAGTCAAGATTAGGGTAATTAACCTGAGTGGAGATAGTCAAACCCAATAGTACTGTCCATGATTACCTCGCTTTGGGAAATACACTAACACTCTGATAACAAAGGACTTCATACGGTAAGTAAACAACTTATATAACATGTGAAATCATTGACAAGTATATATGTCCAAGAAAATAGTAATTTGCTTGCAATCTACCCCAAAAGGAAAATAAGTAAAAATAGGGTCGTGAAACTCACTTGTGAAGTGAGTCGGGTGTGAAATCTTCAAGTATTGCCAATGCTCGGGAAACTTCAAACTAAGTTTGTCCTAGAACAATCAAGGCAACTTATGTCTAAGTAATTGCTCCTACGTGTAATATGAGCATGTAACTATTTCATCCTCACACTTGGTAATAAAGTGTTTGACTCGACGACCTGTTGGTGACACAAAATGCATATTTGTGAAATATATATTAGTTAGAAAATATTAATAAATTAAACTTCGCTTGAAAGTGTTCAAGAACCTATTTATTGTGAAGTTGGCATATTATTTGGGTAATTAAATATTATTGTGACTCAACCCGAGACGTGACTCGAGTGTTTAGTAATTAGTTATGTAAATTACATATGAAATTATAGAAGCTAGGGTTTTGAAATAATATTATTTTCTTAGGTAAAATAATATTTACCTTATATTAATTGGAATACAATTTAAAATATTAACACCCAAGTATAATCACTAGTAGGATTATTCTTTATTATTTTATTTATTACAATCCATATATAAATATATATATTTACCCATAAAATAATTATTTAATTTTTTTTAGTAAGATTATTCTTTTATTTTACCTAGTTCTTATGAACCTTAACATATATCAAACTAGGTTCTCACCAATTTATTAAGTAATTTTTATTATATTAGAAAGTAAAATCCCTTGAATAAGATACTTAGTCATTTTACCAACATATCTTTACCCAACCTTTTAAGTGATCTAGTAACTAATATTATAAAGTCTATAAATTTATATTTTAAGTCTCATGTTAAATTAGCAACAAAATCACGTGTCATCTTTATTAAAAGCCATCTACTAACCATTTTAACATCCCTCTAAACTAACATAATATTTACTTATAAAGTTTATATTTTTCCCTTTTAAAGTCTCATGTTTATATATATTTACCCATACTTGTAAATTTGGTCAAATTGTAATCAAGTTATAACCCAACTTTTGTAATAATATATTACCACTCACTAACTAAGTATGACTTGAAAAATATATATAATCATTCATAATAATACTTATAAAGGTTTAAAATCCCATAACGATAACATAACCCTTTTGTAGCTTCTCTTGAATTTTAACAAATCTATATGATCTTTTTATAAAATCATCAACTAGTAACTTGGTCAAACATGGATCTAGGAATATTTACTTTTTAAGAACAAGAATAATTATTTAGTTCATGTTAAAATGTCTTGTATGAAGTAGAATCCTTGAAATTCGTTGTTGGTAAAAACGCCATATTTAACATGAAAGACTTTTGTGGATGAATGTTGTTACATATGATCTAGTAGATGAATAATATGATGAAATTAAAGATATATAAGCAAAAAAAGTGTTCTCACTAAAAACAAGCAAAAAAGGATGGAAGGGTTGATGTAGGGTGCTTGGAAGCTTCAAAAAACACTTGGTCTTCAACAATGACACTTGAATCACCCAAGATTTGTTGAAAATGAGTTGTAAGTCAAATGAAGTGGTGGTGAGGGTATCTTGGATGAATTTTTTAAAGGGATGGAGAGGGAAAAGGGTGTGTTGGGTGGTGTTGGTGACTTGTGTTGGGAAACTATGAGGTTTGCTTGTATTAGTAGCAACACATCTCTTGGAACAATAATCTTCATGCATCTTAGTCAACATGGGGAGAAGAGTTTTGCAAAAATGAAAAGGAAGCAAGCAACTTTATACATCACAATTTTTATCATCAAAAAGGTAAACTTTAATTTTTGTATAGCTATTAGGTATTTGGATGGTATTTGTTGCACTATTGGTATTTTTACTTTTCACCTTTTAAAATATATTAATATAAGAACTTGTATAATATCATATATTTTAATATTGATGGTATGTTAATGATGCATCATGTATTTTAGTAGTTGCGTTAAACGGATTCGTTCTGTGTAAAATATCAATTTACGCGATTAGGTTTATTTATAAATTTAAGCTTTTCCAATGTATTTAATTTGGAATCTAAAATACTTTGCAATACTTTAAAGTATTTATTAGTAAATATATATTAATTATCATCAACTTTCGTGTGTGTCGATTGTACCGCGTGTAAAAATGGTAACTACGCGGAACCACCGATGCATAAAATGTTATGTATTTAATTTTGCAATACATGAAATGGCCTTAAAAGATAGAAATAGATTAAAACTCGTGTAAAATATGCATAATTATGACTAAGTCGGGCTGGGTATTGACTTGAAATTTTCTGGTTGTCACATGTGTTGTTTGGCGTTCATATTTGTTTGAATATTCTCTTTGTTAGTAGTTTAATTTTCTTGCTCTGATATGATCTAATCTAATCTGAACACATTTGCTTGTTCTTGATAATATCATTGACTTCAGAATTAAAGATAGTTGGTAGCCTATGTATGACATTGTTCTTGATGAACAAAACAATCCATTTGATCAAATAAGAGTAATAGCCTAGCCCATTAACAATTTTAAAGATCATAATGTTCATGACCTAATATATACATCCCATTCAAGCTTAGTGGTACTGCAATGGTATAATAGATTCTCAACTGAGAAGATCCTCTAGAACTCATTCTCTGCCCAAATGACTTAACGAGTATGTTATAGAATATGAAGTTAACCGAGATCAATAAGAGTTGTTGCTCAGTATCGACGAGGAACCAATAAGCTTTTATTAAGCAAAAGACGATACAGAATGGCTTACATCTATTAAAAAGAGTTAGTATCTATCGAACAAAACAACACTTTGTATCTAACCAATCTACCTAAATGACATAAATCAATTGGATTGAAGTGGGTTTTTTTATATAGCGTGATTCAAGTGGAGAAGTAATTAAACGTAAGGCAATACTCATTGCTAAAGGTTATGTACAAGAGCATGCTATAGACTTCAACGAGGTTTTTTCCCCTATGGAATGAACGGAAACAATGTTTTGAAATTGGTTATGTACAAGAACATTGCTAAAATTTATGGTGATGATTATGTTTATGATCTTAAAAATGTTTTGAATGTTCTTTAATGATTATGTTTGTTTGTTTGACTTGAGTATATGTTTAATCTAGTGGGTATCTTGCCCATATTATGTTGCAAAACCGTATGTGTTAGGGTATTTATTCATGAATATGCATATGTATGTATGTGTAGTTATGGCATTTGACCAGGAATGATGGATAGGAATTGGAACATATATTATTGTTATTCAAATGTGCATCCTTATGTATATGCTTGGAAAAACCATTATATTAGTTATGAATTTAAATTATCATTGTGTATGTGTGATTATGGTTTACTAGCCTAAACTTGTAGTTCATATATTCTTGGTATGATATTCATAAGTTGGAAGATAGCATAATGTTGTTTTTATTACATGATTCAAGGTGGTTGGTATGTGTTTAGCATGTAAACTTTTCAAAGGAGTATGGGATTAAATAACCTTGACATGAGTTTAGTTAAACTTTTCAAAGGAGTATGGGATTAAATAACCTTGACAGGAGTTTAGTTCATATTTATATCCAATATAATTGTATCTTTGGATCTTCATAGAATGACTTTAGATGGTTACTATGTTAACATCATTTTAACTTCTAAATAGTCATATAATTAGGTAGCTTTGACATGGGTCTAGTTGATCACTGTCGAAGGGATGATAAAAAATAAACCTTATTACCTTTAACTAGTCAGGGTAAGTCGGGTATCGATCCACGAAGAGTAAGTGGAAAGTGTTTAGTCAATTTAAAGATGATTAATTAG
>BJCM01090940.1:0-28101 GCA_018326385.1 Flaveria bidentis | reverse complement strand
ATATATATAAAATAATGAAAAATGTAACAGCTAATAGAAAGTGTTGTTGTAGGATGTTTGTTGAACTTCACATCACTCCCCTATCAACCAAATGGAGAATGCATAGACCATGAAAACCAGCACAAGATCAAATCATGGGGAATTCTCAAAACAACCCTATGTTGCCAACCCCCCCTAACCATCATCTCCAAATCCCTAGCTCGATTATCCACCAATTCACCAACCCAATCAATTTTCCTCGATTCCAATCAATGGTCAACTTGTAACCACCCATCCATCTTCAAATCCCAAAATGATTCTATCAATTCCAATATCTGTAATTTCAGAAACTTCTTCAAAGAAGCCACTACTTGTTCGGCGCTCTCCGTAGCTGATTTCAAAAACTATAAGGAGTTTAACGAAGCAAGTGCGATATGCGGTCAACTTGATCAGTCTACGGGTTTGTTTGATGGGATTTGTCAGAATTGCAGTCGTGCGGTGCTGAAGGCTAGGGATTCGGTGCTCCGGGGATTACAAGTGAACGGGAATGAAACGGAGAATGAGGTTTGTGGGATTGCTGTCGTTACTGCTCTTGCTTCCGAGAAGTGGAACGAGTCGTCATTTGTTTTTGTTGACAATCTTTATGGGTGCTTGCACTTAATGGATGTCCATGGTATGTTTTTCTTATCCATAAAATATTACTCCCTTTTGATCAAACTATTTATACTTATTTGAAAATTTGTTATTCTAATGCATTCTATAATAAAAACTTGTTATTGTAAGGCAATCTAGTAACAAAATTATAGTTTGGAGTAAACTATATTTTTCTTCTTTTGAGCTTATCCTATATTTCACTCTTGTTGTTCTTAAAATAAGAAAGTAATAAAAAGAAAAACGTCCTTATGTTTGTACTTTGTCATAGGCTAAATCCTTTGTGCTGAAATTAAGTCCTTTGACTGAAATAAAGGGTGCTTCTTTTTTTTCCTATTTATTTGATACAAAGGACATAAAGTGTAGGAATAAAAAGAATGACATAAAGCTAAATTGTAAGACACTTAGAATAATAATTTAAATTGTTTTATGCAATTATTACTAAATTGCCCTCATCTATTAAACTTATTCTAATTAATACATGAATTAATGCATACAATTAAATTTACTATATTAACTATTACTTTATTTATAATAATTTAAATTAACATTATATTATATTTTTATTTTTATTTTACTATTTATATCGGCTATTACATTATTAACTAATTATTATTTACCAAATATTTACATAGATATTATAATAATAAAAATAATAATATAATTAGTAGTTAAAACTGGTCGAAAATGACACTAAGTAGCATCCGCGCATCACACAAGTTAATTCATTATACATAACATATAGAAAGTATTAATGAATATTTATATTATCTATAATATTTATAAAGAGTTTTAGGATGTTAAAACAATAATTTTATATTGACCATAAGACACCTATAGGGTTAGTATGGTAATACTAAGGTTGATTTTAATTTAAGTTTTATAATCCATATGAATTCATAAAATTTAATAATAACAATAATAATAAAAACAACAACAACAAAAACAACAACAACAACAACAACAACAACAACAACAATAATAATAATAATAATAATAATATTTAAAATAACAATAATAGTTATTTACAAAATAAAAACATTTTTAATAATAAGTAATAATTTGTAATAATATATAAGAGCATTCATACCCGTTCCCTATTTTTATATGAATGGGTGCCATATATTATAGGGGGTGGTTGTGAGTAAAGAAGATGGACAACTTATGGGGTTTGTACCTTGCTTCCCTATATTTGGGAAAACACGATACAACTCTTATAAAATTTTTAATATTTTCTAAAGTGGTTGTGAGTGGATGAGAAATAAAATGCAATGATAAAGGTATGAAAAATTATTATTTAATTAGAAAAAAAAGAAAATAGTTATTTTTAATGTAATTATAAGGATGAGAATGAGGATGAGCTGTGAATGCTCTAAAGTAATCAAACTAAAACTATACAAGTTGTCAGAATTGTTTTAAGATTCTGAATATTATATCGTTTTTATCTTATAATCTATAAAATATTATGGGTCATAAAATCTAAATTTGTCGTTTTGATGTGCTAAATTACATCAACGTTTAGACTTAATTTTTGTTTAAAAACAGAGTTGTCAATATAATTTTTATCCATAGTTAAGTACTGAATACTAATGTACGAATAATTGAAATCAATTGTTATAAATTTAAAAAGGGTTGATACATTTATATATGATTGGGTCGATTAGGATTGTTTCACACACTAATAGCCTTTAGAAGGGGCAACTTCGACTCATTTATATATGATTAGGTCGATTAGGATTGTTTCCAAGTAATGGGTTGATACATGAAGCAGCAGAAGGACTATTAAAATGGAAACGAATTGCTGGGTTTAGTGGGAGAAACAAGGGTCGAAAATCACCCACAATGCCGAAATGTATTAACTGTTAACCATCTAATTTATCGCTAAAATCATATTACGTTTTACACATACGGTTTTTTTTATTAAACTTAAATTATTAACTATATATAATAAAACAAGAAATTAAACTAAAAAGGCAGGGGTGTTGAACCGGATTTCAATAATCCAACATATGATTCAAATTGAACTTTAGTTTTAATTTTCGTTTATTCGAATTGAATTTAAATTCGATTTGAAAAATTAAGTCGAATGGGAATTGAATTCGCATTGAAAAATTAAGTCGAATGTGAATTGAATTCGAATTTGATTTTCTCGATTTGAATAATTTAACTAGGAATATATATTTATGATTATTGTATGTTTTTTATATTTAGTAATATAGTATATAAGTTTTATACTTTTACCGATATTAAATGTAGGCTTGAGCGATGTTTAATAATGTTAACGGTTATTGACTAACTTTGTAAATGGTGTTATTCGAGACTATTTTGTTGTTGTTATGACTAAATTCTAAAATTTTGAAATATTCTAATGTTTTGTTTATGTTTTAATGTTTTTTTATGTATTAAAAAGTATATGTGAATGGGATTGTTTAAATTTTAGAAACGAGTAATCCAATGTTTTTCTAGAAAATTGTATATTTTTAATTGTTAATTAAATAAAATTGAGGTCAAATAACTTATTAGAATCGAACAAGTCAAATTTATTGGAATTCAAATATAGTTTTCAAAATTCCAAATTCGAATAACCAAATAAATCGAAATCGATTTGAAGAAACACCTTTATAAAAATGTGTTTGCAGGTCAGCTTATTTTCCACCTTTATTACTTTTGTTCAAATTTAGCTTTATTTTGTTGCTTACTTTGGATTTGATATGGGGTACATAAGTGATTTATGTTTGTCAGAAACGTGATGTTTGCTCCTTAGATGTTTAATTTGCTCCTTAGATGTTTAATTTTCTACGACCAATTAAACATTACGTTCTTAATCTTTTGTTTTTTTTCTTTTTTGTCACAGATCCAGGCTACATCAAACTGAAACGTAAGTTAATTTTCATGCTCGTATTAATCATGAGACTCTAGAGTCAAACTGGCAGTATTTTGTAAGGGTTAATAGCTTCTAATTAACTATTCAACTTTGCTTGCATCTTAAAAACCATCAAACTTTAAAGGAACGTTTGGTTAAAAAGAATAGAATGTAATAAAATTAAGAAACTAATATAATTTGTAAGTAAAATTATGTTCAAATTATTAATAAAATGTAAAATACAAGAGAAATTTCTTTAATTGTGAAACATTCCTTTAACTAGTATAATTTTCAATACTCTCTCTAGATGGAAAATTTTAAAATCCCACAAACAAAGAATTTGAGGTGAAACATTCATTTGAGTTTTATATTTTATTATACAATCAAACATAATTTTACTTGAAAATTATATAAGTTTTTCAATTCCATTTATTTCAACCAAACGCCCCGTAAACAGTTTCGATTAACCGTTACAAAGATAATTGAAAGTGGACAGGCCAAGTCATTACAGGATTAACACAAAAATTTTAAGAGGTCAATTTCCTAAACTAAAAAGCAGACCAAATTTCTCATGCCATATTTTAACATGAAGATTTCAATTTTCTTTTTAGTTAAAAGATGAAATATGTTTCGTTTAATCACCAGATTCCATTTTCCACACAATTCTTGGTATCATCATTGCTAGCATGGGTTTGATGCTTGTTATCATGTTGGTGAAATACGTGACACGAAAGAAACACCAAGAAAACAAAAGTGCTCAATTGCACACCAAAGAAACCCCAACAGCATGGTCTGGCCTTTATAGCTTCTCCAAGGCGGAAATAGAGCACGCCATTAACTTCTCAGGTGAAAAAAAATGGCTTGGTCGTGGTAGTGCCGGTGAGGTTTATAAAGGAATTCTGCCAAGTGGACAAGCTGTTGCTATCAAGAAAATAAGTAACAGAAACAACTCTGATTCTTTCACACGTGAAGTTGAGGGTCTTTCTAGGATCCGCCATCCAAATCTTGTTTGCCTTTTTGGTTGTTGCACCGAAGATGATGAACAGTATCTGGTTTATGAGTATTGTCCTGCTGGAAATCTTGCCCATCATCTCTTGAGTAATTATCCTCTACCTTGCTTATCTTTTACCACCTGTTAGGCCTTTTGGAGATGGATACCAATTGACAATTATGTGCAATCTTACAGGAAAGGATAGCATTTTAACATGGGAAAAAAGAGTTAAGATTTTGAGAGATTGTGCACTTGCTATACGATTTCTTCATCATTACATAGATGGATGCATCGTTCATAGAGATATAAAGGTAACTAAGTTATTCTTTGTACATTAATTAGGAATCATTACCACTTATGGAACTTCTGCTGGTAAGATGGGACAGGTTGAATAATGGGTCAAAATTTAATGTCCCCAGTTAAGTTGATCGTGCCTTTTCTTAGTAGAGGTAAAAACAAATCCGGCCATAATGTTGCTTATTTGACTCATTGCTTTTGCAGCTTACAAACATCCTTCTTACGGAGAACTTAGAACCGAAGCTCTCAGACTTTGGATTAGCAAAAGTTCTTGGGATGGAAGAGAGCAAAGTTTTTACAGATGTTCGTGGAACCATAGGCTATATGGATCCTGAATACATGAGCAATGCCAAATTAACATGTGCTAGTGACATCTACAGTTTTGGTATTGTTGCCCTTCAACTTCTTTCTGGTCAAAAAGTCATTGAGCTTGATCTTGAAGCCCGAGATCAACTCACAAGAAAGGTATGCTACCCAATCCCTATATACACTACGTAAAGAACTTGTGGTCCATGACAAACAAAAACTAGATGCAATATGCACTTCAAGAGGGAAATTATATTACTCCGGAACATATTGACCCTTGTTTTACAAAGGAAGATGTTATTTTCACTTGTTCATAAGAATATTTAAATAACAGAAGATAACTAAACTTTTGAAAATCGTTTTATTAAGCGCCGCGTTATTAACAAAAATCTGTAGAACTAATGCTTGAATTATACTAAGTTATGCAAATATTACCATGCATGTGTTATATTTCATGGTCCCATGGAGAGTGGCGGAACCAAGATTTTTAACGAGTGGGGTCACTATTTATCGTTGATTCGTTTAATAACAAAATAATATAAAAATTTCCGGCTTGTGCGGTCGGGTTTGGTCGGGTTGGTTCGGTTCGGAATGTAATTAAATTGCATTGAAAATATTAACAAAAATATAATATCAAAATCGGGGCAATCCGTCTAGTTTTTGGATGTGTGCAATCTGCAGATGTTGATGGAGTGTATGGAGAAAAAAATAGAGGCTAGGGTTTTATTTTGTGTTATTAAAGTAAGAGTATTTTGATTACTTAAACAAAGAAGGGAAAAAAAACTAGTACAGGTTTCAAACTAGTGACCTCCAACTATTCAAACACACATGGCTTCAAGAGGGCATTTACCACTAAACCAACTACATATTTATGTTATTTTATCAAACTTTAATATATTAATGGGTTCACTTACTGTAAAACTATGGGTTCACTAAAAAATCCGGTATTATACTTTACACTACGGATTCGAAAATCAATGGGGTCACTTGACCCCGTAACCGTATGCCTAGTTCCGCCCCTGCCCATGGATGTATTAACCAAGTTTTGAATCTACTTTGCATGCATAATATTTCTTTTTTTCTTTTTTTTCTGTAAATTTTATAGGCAAAGGATGTGAGCATGGGAAGGCGTCCGTTGACGGATATTGAAGATCCAAGGCTAAAGGGTAACCTCAACACTGTAGATTTTGAATCCATACTACAAGTTGCAGTGCTATGTGTTGCAAAATCAAGCAAAGGTCGACCAACAATAGACGTTGTGTTTGGGGAGATGGATAAAGCATGGCAGAACACATTGGCTGACATGGTAAGGATCTCTATACAGCCTTTTAGGACTAATTTAGTTTTATGCAAAGATCATTCTATCAAACAAACCCATTACCTTATGGAGTTGATCATTAGTATTTTGAACGTCTACCAGGACAAACGAAATAAAAACAAAAAAAAAACAAAAATTTAAGCTAACAAGGAACAGCTATCAAAATGAGGACACTTACTAAAGTCGCCCAAAGTATATACTTAACCTTATAAATGGTTTTATTCAATATTTATGTTGAAAACCTAAACTTTGCTTCACAAGTAGGACAAACATTTTCATTTCTCGAAATATTCTATCTGATTCCAACTTTTTTAAATTCCTTAATAGCATAAGTTAAAAAATTATTAGGTAGTGTTTGGTAAAATGGATGATGGAATAGAATAAACCATTGAGAATCAATAAAATAACATATGTTTGGTTGGTGAAAGTAATAAAATAAACAATTATATAGTTAACTCTATTCTCTCAAATTTATTCCATCCATCCCCTTTTTTATTTTTTCATTCCATATCTTCTTTCATACTTAGTTACCAACACCACCCACCCACCCACCATACCAACCACCATCAGCCACTAAGATCGATCATCACCGGCCACCACCAAGCACCAAAACCACCACCACAACCACAACATCCTCACCACCCGCCATTAAGATCGGTCGCCATTGGCCATCACACTAGGCACAACTAGTACCACCGCCATAGCCGCAACCCCTAGACATCATCGGCCACTACCACCATCACCACTTCACACCAACCACTAACACCACAGTAGCGGCCACCACCACCACCATACCGACAACCACTGGCCACCACCACCACCATACCGACAACCACTAGCCACCACCACCACCACCATACCGACAACCACTGGCCACCACCACCAACTACCCTAGTACCACAACCAGAACCACCATCACTAACTCCGCCATCACCACCCCTCGCCCCCCACTGCCGCATGCTCACCGATACCAACCGTAGGCCACCGCCACCACTACCAACCACCGTGCACCACCGTTGTGCCTACCATTGGCCACCACTGCTGCGGCCGCCAACCACCGATCACCGCCAACCATTGTCACTGCCAACCACCACCACCACCGCCAACAACCACTATTGGGCGTCAATATCCTAACCACTTTTGTATTTCATTTTTTTATATTCTTTTACATAAGAGAAAACATAAACTAATGATTTAATCCACTCCCGTATGGTAACCAAATAAGATAATAACAAGTAATGATTCAATTTATTTCTTCATTTGTTCCATTCTCTCATCCATATCATTTTCTAATTCATTTCATTATCTCATATCAATCAGAGCCTAATGTTTTCATTAAATCTATTTTGCTTTACCAAAAGTAGCCTTATTTTGGTTGCTCCATTATTCCCAAAAAATATTAATTTTCAATTTTGGATAGGGCGAATTAAGTAAATTAAAAACGTTAGAATCACCGTAAATGAAAGATATTATTCATGAAAAGCATCAAACAATTAATTATCGTATTTAACGCATTACATTTTTATAGGTAACAAACCTAAAGTTATTAAAAAAATCAAGTGTCTTCCTCCTTTTTTTGAAAAGCCATTTTACTATGTCACACCCACATATTCTGCCACCTCTAACTCAGAACTACAGTCACACCCTGTAATTTGTCTTTTTGGTTTGAACCAGCGAGCAAAAAGGGAGATGAAGTTGTTCACAACAACACAACCTATGGATCTAAAAGTGAGTTCTATCTAATACTATGAGAAGTGAATTTAAAAGGTGCTACATGCCAAATTAAAAACTTATCATATGTAGAACTATATAATTAAAGGAGAAATACTTTTGTGTTTATTAGGAATAAAGACTTTTTCTATATACAAAGACGTTTGATGTAGATATAATGTATATGTGGATATTTAAGGTCATTTTGTTGTAATTCTAGATAAATTGCGTCCATTGCAAACATAGGTGCAAACGAGTGAAATCTTTGTGTACACTTAACCTTGGCTTATTTAGAGATTTATTTTTTAAGCGTGAACTTGATTAATGGGTAAATGTTAACGGTCTACTCTTTTAGTTATATACATATATAATTACTTCTATAAAAATTGAAATAGCGAAAATGATGTTACCACACCGTTGAGATTTAAACCACACTTTTATATAATTACTCTAAAAGTTACATCATTTGTCAACCTGGAGATTTAAACACTTACATTATAACGAACACCATTTTGACATTAATTGGTACCATAAGGCTAAAGACCATGTGAATCCAAGGATCGCAATCTTGAATTATTAGTGTTAGAATGGAATCAAGTTAATGATTGCGGAACGAACATTAACCTAGTTTAATTGTTTTATAAAATAAATATCAAACAAGAATAATTGTTGATTATGACGAACACAATGATATGAGCACAATAAATAAACAAACAAGATTTGATTTAAAAGTATTTTATTAAAATTGATTAATGATTACAGATGAATAAATAATGAATGCTATAAACAATAATTGTTTGGAATGTGTTGATGTTGGTGATGTATTCATGTAACGCTATTAGGGTTTGTGTTTGATTGATTATGTGAATCGATGTGATGTTTTGTGTTTGCTGTTTGATTGGCCCTCTGTTCACTTTGATGTGAAACCTAGGACTCATATTTCTAGACAATTCTATTTCAGTTAAGGAAACACCAGATCTCTTGGGATTTGAAACTATCTTATTGACTTGTTGACTTGTAACATTTGTATTATTTAAATACAAGTGTTTGGACCCCGCTTCTGGATTGTCTTCCGCTTGTGTTTGCACATCCGCAGAGGTTTACTCTTCCGTAGGAGTCTTCATTTGAACTCTTTACTTAAATCCTTCACTTGAACTCCAGACTTGGTTGTTCATCTGCAGAAGATCTTTGGATGGTTGTTTTGCAAGAAACATATATACAGAAAAACATAATTTTTCATCCAGAGATGTTTCTTACACTTAAGTCAATTTCACAAATTGACCAAGCATAATGTTTTACCTGCCAATACATATAAATCAACACACATATGGGTTAACCTATATACATAATGAATACATCCAAATAATGAATTACAAATATTCATTACCAGTTTTGATTAAAGTTCTAAGCCTATTGTAAGGTCCCGTTCCTGGGACGCTCACAGCTGGTCAATCATTGCTCATAAAACCTAAAATTACATTTAACTTTCATAAAACATCGCATCAGAATCATCAAAATAACTTTTTCATCATAAATGCTTTTGCAAAATAATACAATATTCGTTACACAATTTTCATTTGTTCGCATTACAATGCAAAAACATTAACAAAAGTATGCCATCCAAATGCCAAGAAGCTGCCCCGCGCCATCCTCAGCAATGCTCACCTGCCAACTGGAAAATGCATAAAAAGTCGGCATTGCTGAGTGAGTTCTAGTTTAGCATAAAACATACTTTGCATTTATTAAACCGTTCTTTACTTTAACATGTGATCACACATCATACGTACACATAGATAATATCATTATTATCTTCATCATTCGTTCATTAACTTTCGTTCTTTCATCGCATGTCATTATCATTCATTTCATACATAACTTTCATACTTTCATTCGTACGTTCATCATTACATCTTTTTGTTCTGTCAACACCATGAAATTTACCCTTCTGTCATGCATAAAGCTGGTACTGGGCCAAAGTCTATCATAGACCTTCCGTCATGGCGCACAACAGCCTAGCCACAGTACCGAAGGTAAATTCAGGTGTACGATTGTCATGTGCTATACCCTTCCGTCATGCATAAAGGTGGTACTGGGCCGAAGTCTATCATAGACCTTCCATCATGGCGCACAGCAGCCTGGCCACAATACTGAAGGTAAGCAACAATGGTTCCATACAAATGGTCAATCACAAAGAAAGACCCCGATGTGCATCCTTCTGGGGTAGCTAATCCGCACACCGTTGGGCTAACACCCTACATTGGGGTGTGTCCCGACCTACAAGGGTTGCAAGACTTACATTACTTCCCGTCGTTTATTAATGCATGCATTCATTCATCATTTTCCTCTTTTCATTATCTTCCATTTTACGTTACATAATACTTTCATTTCATTCATTAACGTTCAATGTAAAGCCATAGGAAAAATAATCATACATCACAAGGAACATAAACATAACAGTCAACATCACCATATAGGGCATCATACAAACATAACATACATCATACATACCATCATGCATAAGCATCAATCATACATCATCACATGCCCATCTTAACATCTATGACCTTAAAAGTCAACTTACACAATCCCCAGGAATCTCCCAAGTCAAAGCCTACACTTCACTTTTTCCCAAGAAGTTAGAAAATATTCTAAGTGTTCATCCGCATTTGTGTTTGTTCATCCGCATGTGTGTTTGTTCATCCGCATTTCCCATACTTCATCCGTATTTGTCATCCGCATGTTCACTTTCTCATCCGCATTGGCCTTACTCATCCGCATTTGTCAATGCTCATCCGCATTGGTCATCCACACTTCCCATACTTAGTCAATGCTCATCAGGCTAAACCATATGGACAGTCTCTTCGAGATGTCCATTAAGAAAAGTGGCTTTGACATCCATTTGCCAAATCTCATAGTCATAATATGCGGCTATGGCAAACAATATCCTAATTGACTTTAGCATTGCCACAGGTGAGAAGGTTTCATCATAATCAACCCCTTGAGTCTGAGTGAAACCTTTTACTACAAGTCTTACTTTGTAAGTATCCAAGTTTTCATGCATATCGGTTTTCTTCTTGAAAACCCACTTGCATCCAACCGGTTTGGAGTTAAGTGGAGGGTCAACCAATTCCCAAACTTGGTTGTCATACATGGATTGCATCTCTTCGTTCATGGCTTCCAGCCATTTATCAGAATCCGATTTGGACATTGCATCATGGTATGTAGTTGGCTCATCGGAGTCAACCACATAGCATCCATTCATGAAAAATCCATATCTTTCATGTGGAATGCTAACTCTACCAGATCTGCGAACGTTTTGTGTGTATTGATCAACCACTTGATCATCATCAACAACCTCTTGTTGATTGCTAGTGTCAACCAAACATGTATCGGTTTGTGGATCTTGATCATCATCAAATTCCACTGTTCTATATGTTATTCCTTCTATAAGGAACTTAGCTTCCAAGAACTCTGCCTTTCGAGCAATAAATACTTTTTGCTTTGTTGGATCAAAGAAGTAGTATCCTATACAGTCTTTGGGTTATCCAACAAATAAACACTTAGTGGATCGACTTTCCAACTTGTTTTGGGTGTTTAGCTTAACATAAGCTTCACAACCTCATACCTTTAAATATGATTGTGCGGATGAGTCAATCGTGTGATTGGACAAGTGCGGATGAGTCAATCGTGCGATTGGACAAATGCGGATGAGTCAATACAGATGACTCAGTCGTGCGAATGAACAAATACGGATGACTCAGTCGTGCGAATGAGCTATTTGTGTGACTGAAGTCTGCTGTGTTTGAATAATTTCGAATTTTGACACTTTGACACAAATTACAATTTACCCAAAAACCCTAATCTGCCGTATGATGAAAAACTTCAACTTTGATGCCTGGAAACATCGAAAAACACCTGTTGACCTAAAAAGATGACTCTTTTGAGTTAAAACGTGAGGTTTGACACAATTCTATTTGAATCAAACGCAAAATCAAGAGCCAAAGCTCTGATACCACATGTCAGGACCGTGTACGTACGGAATACTAACAGATTCTGTGTTTATACCGAATCAAATAGTGTGGAATCGTATTTGATTGGCGATCCAATCAGTGAGAACAATTACCCTATCGATATAAGATTGAAACTAAATGATATGAACGAGTAGAGATCGATCAGGATTGATCTATGAAGTTGGACAAGCTTCCTTGGACGTTCAATACGGCTAGGGTTCGTAATAGTATCAAGTGTTTCTCCGGTGTTTTTAAGTTTTTCCATGAATTAAGTGGTATTTATAGGTTATGGGTTTCCAATCGTATGTCTGAACCATCAACATGGTTCAGTCGTGCGACTGAATCATGCGATTGATCCATACGCACGACTGAAGGTTCAATCGTGCGACTGAGTCAATCTTATGTCTTAATCGTGCGACTGATCCAGTCTCCTGGTTCAGCCAGGTCCATTAGCATGATGTATTCATGCGTATGGTCCATAAGCATGGTCCATTCGCATGAAAACCCATACGACTATGTTTGAACACATTTCTCAATCATTATTGACTAAGAACTATGCACAAAAACTTCAAACCTATATAGTAAGTTGATTATACTTTAACACACAATAATACTATGAAATATTAAACATTTTAAACAACAACCACATATTATATTTCATTTAACCTATTCATTACATATGTGTAAGACATGAAAGACTTTTACATTAAACACACAAACTAGGGACATATGTATCAACAGTATCCACTTTGACTAACTTCATTAAACCCTAATTTGAGCAATCTCTCAGAAAGTGGTATCTTATTTCATTATGCTTTATTTTACTATGTTGAACTGGATTAGCAGTGATAAACATAGTAGTTGAATTATCAATATGAATTAGAGTTCAAAGGAAATTGTAACCATAATCAAGCAATTGGTTTTGCAACCAAAGGACTTGAGAGCAACCGGCTAAAGCAACTATGTACTCAGCCTCAGCTATGGATACAAATACATTTGTTTGCTTCTTGCACTGCCATGAAACAAGTCTTGGTCCTAAAAATTGACATCCACTAGTTGTGGATTTTTTGCAGTTGTTGCATTCTCCAAAGTCACTATTTGAATATGAGTAAAGAGTAAAGTCACCATCCTTTGGATACCAAAGTCCAAGGGTAGGTTTCCCTTTCAGATATCTGAAAATCCTCTTAACAGCACTCAGATGAGACTCTTTTGGATCTGATTGTTACCTAACACAAACACACATAATAAACATCATGTCAGGTCTACTAGCAGTTAAATACATAAGAGATCCTATCATGGATCTATACCATTTTTGATCAACAGATTTTCCTATAGGATCAGGTATAATCTTGTCAGTTGTTGAAGCAGATGTTTTGCATGAAGATGCATCAGCAAGATTATACTACTTCAATATTTGACGAATATACTTCTCTTGATTGATAAAGATTCCATATGTTTTATTGATGAACTTTTAGACCAAGAAATAATGTTAACTCTCCCTTTGAACTCATCTAAAACTGAGATTTCATCAAATCTTCAAAGCTTACACATAGTCACTTGTTTGTTGATCCAAAAATAATGTCATCAACATATATTTGGACAACTAAGAGATCTTGATGTTCTTGTTTGAGAAAGAGAGTCTTATCGATAGTTCCTCTTTTATAGTCATGTTTGAGCAAGAAAGATGATAATGTTTCATACCAGTTTCTTGGTGCTTGATGAAGTCCATGCATAACTTTGTCAAGATTGTACACCCTATGTGGGTAATCAGGATCTTCAAAACTAGAAGGTTAAGCTACATAGACTTCTTCATCAATTTTCCTATATAAGAAAGCACATTTGACATCCATTTGATAGAAAATGAACTTCTTTTATGATGCATAGGCTAAGAATACTCTTATGGCTTCAATTCTTGCAACTGGTGCAAAAACTTCATCATAGTCTTGCTTTGTTTCTCACCATTATACCTCTTTCATCTAGTTTATTTTTGAAGAGCCACCGTATTCCAATTTGATGTTTACCTTTAGGTAAATCAACTAGATTCCAGACTTTTTGCTTTCTGAATTGTTTGGAGGAACCACTTTTGAATGAAACAAGTGAAAGAAAACAAGTGAAAAGACGAATGTTAGCAGCTATTATCTTTTAGTGCCTAGCTGTGATGTTTGGAGGAACCACTTATGAAAGAAAACAAGTGAAAAGACAGATGTTAGCAGCTCCCCCTTGGCTTCTTGTGGTTCTTTCATTAAGATCACCAATGTTGTTGTTTATTGGATAAGTCTTATGAATTCTTGTTGTTGGTTTAGATTCAACCGGAATAGATGATTCTAAGTTAGTCATATCCATTGATGTTGATGGATCCAACCGAGTTGATGAATTTAGGAAGTAATCAAAGTGTTCCTCATGTTCATTATTAGAAGTGGAGTGATCTTCCTGAGTTGGAACATCAGGTGCATTGTGAATGTCTTCAGCAAGAATTTCTCCAGAAGTATTTTGTGCTTCCGTAGGAGTTACAGGGACATCTACCAATGGTATATGTTGACTTCCCGACATCAACTCTTTGGAATGCAGTGGATCATCTCCAATGTGTGGAGTATCTGCTTGAGAGGATGGAACAACTACCGAGGCATTATTCATATCTCTAGATGTAGGATGCTCATTTGAGGATGTTGAGGATGTAGATCCATTTTGTTGTACTTGTGCAACATCATTGTTATTATTGATTGTTCCTATTTCCATGATACTTGATGTTTGTATTCTTGGAGGATAAGCAGACAATGACACTTCATTCATATTTGGGGAAACAAATGAATAACATATATCATCAGATCCTGCATTATTCAAATAACCAGAGTTAAATGAGTCTGTTAATGCATCTATATCAAACAACCATGATGATCCTTTTACAGATTTAGGAAATAAGGATTCATCAAATAACACATTAGGAGTTTCTTCCACAATGTTATGTTGTGGAATATGAATCCTGTATGATTTAGATGTTGAAGAATATCCAACAAAGAAACCATCATAGGCTTTTTCTGAATTTTTTTCCAATTGTTCGTTTGTGTTTAAAGCAGACACATGACACCCAAAAGCTCTAAGATATCCTTTGTAAGGTTTTCTTTTGAATAAAAGCTCATAAGGTGTTTTATTATGTTCTTTGACAATTAATTTCCTATTTTGAACGTTGCATGTTGTGTTCACTGCTTCAGCCCAAAAGGTGATTGGAAATTATAAATCAACTAGCATTGTTCTTGCTGCTTCAATAAGAGTGTTGTTTCTTCTTTCAGTAACTCTATGTTGTGGAGTTCTTGGTACATTGAATTTTCTTGCAATGCCTTTATTCCTACAAAAAGAATCTAAGTCAGTATTAACAAATTCAATCCCATTGTCACTCATGAAAACTTTAACTTTTAAATCAAGTTGATTCTCAATCTTAATGACAAATCCCATTAATGTTTCTGATGTTTCACTCTTTTGTTTTAAGAAAAAGACCCATGTGAATCTAGTGAAATCATCCACTACCACTAAACAATATTGCCTTTTACCAATGCTTATCACATTGGTTGGACCAAACAAACCCATGTGAAGCAATTTGAGTGGTGTAGTGTTTGTATTGATAATTTTGGATTTATGTGATACTCTATGTTGTTTTCCTTTATAACATGAATGTCAATGGTATGAAAAATAAAACTCTTTCTTTGGCAATCCAATGACTAAGTCATTTTTCACCAATTTGTTCATGTTCTTCATATTAGAATGAACAAGCCTTCTATGCCACAATTGAGATTCATCTTTTGATGACTTAGATAGTAGGCATGTTTCATATCTTGTGAGTGTAGTATTTTTCATATCCAAAACACTTGTGTTTCTATTTCTTGATACTTTAAGATGGATCCATTCTTCTGGAACTGAAAAACATGGCTTAAGAATGTAACAACTAGAGTTATCAAACAATGTGGTATAATTTTGTCACAAATTTGAGACACACTCAATAGATTATACTGCAAATTATCACAATAATTTAGTTTCTCAAAATTGAGTACCCCATTAGTTACTATTCCTTCACCAATTAGTTTACCTCCCTTCTTATTCCCACCAAATGCCACATATGAGGCATTTTTATGCTTGAAGTCATCGAGAAGAGAACGATTTCCTGTCATATTCCTGGAACAACCACTGTCAACATACCACTTATTGTCAGCTCTCCATGATTGTTCCTACACACAAAAAGAAATCAATTAGAATGGATAACCCAAGCCTTAATGATCTTGGGTTTGCCAGCAGTATCTAAAATTGTTACTCCTTCATGAATCAATCTTGAAGTTTTAGTATTAATTTTAGTTTTTAATTGATTTATTCTATGTTGTTTGTGATGAGGATGATTCTGTTGAAGATGAGGTTGTTGAACAAGGTTTCGGTTTCTCAATCTCTTCTTCATTCACCTTATCTTTGTTGGTTTGTTGCTTTGGTTTTGATAATGAACCTTGATTAATGAAAGTTTCATTATCTTTTGATTTTGAATAAGGTACCTGAGTTTCCTTTTCAAAATTATCAAAGAAAGCATCACCAGCATTTGTTTCTTTTTCAGTGAAATCCACTTTTTAGTGAGGTGTTTTGGATTGTTGAAATGCTGCTCTTTTCTTCAAAGGTTGAACATCAGTAGATGCTTTCTCCTTTGGTTTTGGCTTTTGTTTTTGTTGTTGCTTCTTTGTTTTTGAATCTTCTTGACCATTAGTGGATAAAGAGTCTAATTTAGCTATATCAGATTGTTTCTGTATTGTGATATTTGTCTTGTTCTTTTTGTTAAAATAACAAATCTGAGTTGAATGGTTATTTTTGTTACAAATTGCACAATGTTTGTTGAAATAGCAGTCAGATGTCTTGTGATTGTTCATATTACAAATAGAACAATAACTGCTGAAGTAAAATTCTTCAGTATTATGGTTTTTCATATCACATTCTTGTTTACCAATCACTTTCTTCTTCTTTGTCAGCTTTTGAGGCTTCAAATCCTTTTCCAATTTTCCAGTTGATTTATCCTTGCCTTTCCCTGACACATTATCAATGGATACTTGTTTACCATTTGTTGATTTCTTCTGCTTGGGATTCATCACTTTCTGGTTTCATTTGTTGGTTGTTGCTTTTATCTTCCGCAGATCTTCTACTAATTCAGTAGATTTGGTTTTCTATAGATTTGCTACTGAAGAAGGTTTCTTCTTCCACTGAAGATCTGCTGAGTGTTTCTTCTTTCCTCTTTCTATGGGAGATGTGCGTACTTCCTTAGTAGATGTACACTTCTCAGTTACGTCATTTGAAGATTTTGGTTGCTGATGTAGTTCTTGAAGACCTTCATTTAGCTAAGCTATTCACTTGCAAATAGTCCTCAACATGTTTCTTTGTTTTGGAGGATATGGCAACTTTGTTTTTTCAAGAAATTTGAAAATGATTGTTTTAAAAGCAACATTCTTACCAATGTCCAGTTGATCATCATTATGTTCATCGGAATCATCCAAGTCATCACACTCATCAAAGTCAAATTCTAAGTCATCTTGTTTAATATTTTCTGATTCAGAAGACTCAGTTTCACTTACCTCAGTTTCATTGTTATTAACTTGTTGATTAGATTTTGTTTCAAACTTGGTGCTTGGCACAAAATGATTTGACAAGTTGTTTGTCATTGTTTCAGGTAAAGTTGTATAATTATCATTTATAGGAGGTGCGATAGCATTATATCCCAATCCATACTTGTTCTTTGATTCAATATGAGAATTAAATAATTTCTCATATTGCTGAGATGAAAGTTGAAACTTCTGAAGTTTCACTTCAGTTGATGCATGATTAGCCATGGATTTAGTTAAGAAAGTGGTCAGATGCTCAACTTGTGCTTTTAAACTATAATTTTCAAAAACAAGTATATCTAAATCCTTTTGTAAAGAGTTAATTTTGATTTGATATAACTTATGTTCTCTTACATGAGATTCATTCAACATCATTGTTTCTTTCACTTTATTAGCCAGTTGATGAGCATGGAATCTATATCTTTCAACTTCCTCAACACATACTCATAAACATAGTCTATCTTTTATCTCTCTAGCAATGGGTGGAACTTTGTTCTCCATGTGAGCCATTAAAGCTTGATTCTCTTCCATACATGCTCTAGTCACAGGTTCCATCTTGTAGTATGATCAACATAGATTCTTTGGAATTACTAGGTCCTGCTAATGCATTTGTGGCTGGTGGGGATGAGTTGGTTAGTTCAGGTTGTCTGAAAGATCTGTGAGATGTTAAAGGTTGATGAGATTGATGTTGATGAGACTGATGTTGCTGATGTTGTGTCAAGTTAGGTTTGATTATTGATTACATTCTCTAGAGAAATGTCCATAGAGATTGCATTTGAAACATCTTATCTTTGACTTATCAACACTAATCTTTGATGTTTTATTTGCTATAGCCAAATTTTTATTTCTTCTCAAGTACTTGGCTTTATATGCAATCATTGCCTCTTCCCATTAAAGATCCATCTCCTCTACTACGTCTAGATGTAGTTCTTCCAAGTCTTGTTGATAGGCGTTGGCAGAAATTTAAGTGCTTCCCAGGTAAGCTTGAAAACTTGAAATGAAAGTTGCAAAGGCTACCTTTTGTTCTTCAGAGTCCAGAATCACAATGATGGGCTCTACTTGGTTGTTGTTTGATGAAGACTTTGCTAATGAAGTAGATGCATCTTTTCTATCATTAGTTCTTCCTTTTTCCTTTCCAGATTTACTTTGAGAAGATTTCTTTGAAGGATTTGATGCATAAAAACTCACTTCTTTTTCATCTTCACTCAAAGTACAAGAGTTGTCACTATCATTGTTAGAAATAAAGGCACTTCCAGCATTTTTGGTTTCTTTATAGTGATAGGGTGTGACATGTGCTATCACACTCTTGTTTCTTGATTTTTCATCCATTTCAAGGGCCTCAACTTTAGCTACCAATGTATCTAAACCAGTTACTTTGAGGTCAATGGTGTTCTTGAACATGGACACAATTTGCTTCCAACTTTCAGGCAAAGTATGGAGCGTCTTTTTGTTTAATTCCTCATTTGTATACTTGAACTCCAAGATGTTCATCTCAGCTACAAGTTGCATAAACCTATGGAGTTGTTGAGGAAATGATTCACCCTTAATGATGAAAAGTTTCATATTGTGAGCGAAGTGTATCCTTCCTAATGCTTCTGATTTAATGACTCCCTTCACAGAATGGATGAAGTATCTTCCACAAGGAATTTGTTGTTTTATAATCTCACACCTGATTAATATTTCTTTAGGTAAATCCATACTAAGCAAACTGTATGCTTTAATATCAACTCTGACCTTCTTAATATCATCATGACAGATCTTTTGTACTTATGGGTTGATTATTCTCATTATAATCCGTCCTAAGAGTGGGTGGAATATATGGACCTTGAGTTATTGATACCCATAAGTCGGAATCAGTATAATTCACATGATTCCTGAACTTGATTTTCGAGGAATTTAAATCCCCTTTTGTTTCCAACTTTGGAGGTTGGTATGATGATCCATTAAAGTTACTCATGTTTAGTTAAAGTCTAAGAATTTAACTATTACAAAGTTTCTTTTAAGTAATGAACTAATTAGTGACAAAACTTAATTAATAATAATTAAGCGATTATGGTCACAAATCAATCAATCCTTTTAATGATAATTAATTATCAAATCAAGGATTTTGTAAATATATTTATTCAATTCAATTTTAACAATTGATGAATATCAACTAATAACCCAAATCTACTATTCAATTGATGTGAAAATTAATCTACATTAATCAAGCAATGAAACAGTAATCACTAAAAGACAATTCACTGTTTTTAATGTTTAAAAAGAAATCGATTCACACCAAAACGATTTTCTCAAAATTAGTAAATTTAATCAGAAAAAACTGACAAATCTAGTGAAACAAGCAAACAATAAAACACTTCTAACACCAGTATATCAATCGATCTAAATCAATGAACACTTGGCTCTGATACTATCTGTGAATCCAGGGTTCGTAATTAGGAATTATCAATGTTAAAATGAAATCATGTTAATGATTATGGAATAAACATTAACATTGTTTAATATTTTATAAATAAATATCAAACATAATAAATGTTGATTATGATGAACACAATGATACGAGCACAATAAATAAACAAACAAGATTTGATTCAAAAGTATTTCTTTAAAACTGATTAATGATTACAGATGAATAAATAATGAATGCTATAAACAATAATTTCTTTGAATGTGTTGATGTTGGTGATGTATTGATGTGACGACTGCTAGGGTTTGTGTTTGATTGATTGTGAATCGATGTGATGTTTTGTGTTTCCCGTCTGGTTGGCCCTTTATTCACTTTGATGTGAAATCTAGGACTCATATTTACAAACAATTCTGTTCCAGTTTAGGAAACACCAGATCTTTTGGGATTTGAAATTGTCTTGTTGACTTCTAACACTTGTATTATTTAAATACAAGTGTTTCGACCCTGCTGCTGGATTGTCTTCCTCAGGTGTTTGCACATCTGCAGAGGTTTACTCTTTTGTAGGATTCTTCACTTGAACTCTTTACTTGAATCCTTTACTTGAACTCCAGACTTGGTTGTTCATTCGCAGAAGATCTTCGTATGGTTGTTTTGTAAGAAACATGTCTACACAAGAATAGAATTGTTCATCCGTAGATGGTTCTTACACTTAAGTCAATTTCACAAATTGATCAAGCATAATGTATTACTTGCCATCATACACATAAATCAACACACATATGGGTTAACCTATATATATAAAGCATACATCCAGATAATGAATTACCAATATTCATTACAAGTTTTGATTAAAGTTCTAAGCTTATAAAAAAAGATCTAGACCTACTGTTCCTAGATCTAATAGACCATTTGGTTATAGATTACTTACATAATTTATTTCCCTTGTACAACTTTCTTTTGTTCACTTTTCACTTTATAATTTTAGATTAAACATGGCATGCATTAGTTAGGTATTTTAAGTCAATCGCATATAATAATATTTGTTATGTAATTATATTAATAAACCTAAAGATAACATAAATCATATTTATTTAAACAATAGCTTTGTTTAAATTGACACTACTCAAGTTTGGATTGGTTTGAGTTTTAAATGTGTAAATCTTGAGTAACTTATGTGTGACTTTGCTTTTTTATTCAATGCCCATGTTTTAGTGACTTGTTTTTCCCAAATCTGATTAGGGATTATGAACTATAAACTAGAAGCTATCACTTTCTTGATTTCTAAAAATATTTACAATATTACACAAGTCCATGTGCTCGATACAAATTAACCAAGACTTGATCTGACCTAGCCCTATAGTTTGGACACATTTCCAAAAAGTATATATCATAACACATATTACCTTTTGCTAGCTATGTATCCATTTATTTACCTAATATCATATAATCCTATAGTGACATCTCTATAGAACCATAAAACACCCATATTGTTCAGAATCATAAATCTTCTAAGCGTTAATATTAATATATTCCACTTAGACATAAATTCCCATTTGGTATAAAGCACAAAATTTGTATGTGACTCATCATCAAAATCTACCATGTGATTATATATACTAGACCGGAATACTCTTATGTCATATGGATTGCTAAATCTCTACTATCCTATGTTATGTCAGAAAACTCCTAACTGATTTAATGTAAATTTTATACAATGTTTAGTATTCAACGTTATATGTTACAACATATATTATCACACATTCTTCACTTTTGTTACAACACCCACAACACGTAATGCTCATGTAACATAAAAGGACCATATACTTTCTAGGGAGTATGTAACATTCACTAATATTATACTTGTCTATTTAAATCGTCTTGTTGATGTTCCTCTACTAGCACGTATCCTATAAAATTATTATCTTATATTAGTCATGTAATAACTAATCTAAATTAGTCTTTGGTTTTAGACCCACCATTCTAGCGTTTCCACTCCACTCCAATGCTAGACACCTAATCTATCACCTAATAGGTATCTAATTCTTCGTACCTAAGGGTGGGTTGCCTAGACCGTACATGTATCTATCTCGTATCTCCTAGGTAACCAACCTATACATCCTTTAGGATGAAAGGTTACCTATTAGGCCATTAGTCTTCTAATACATTCTGAGCCTCAAATCTTATCCCTAAATGTTGTTACAGCCATGCTGATAGAGAATACATAAGGATGCATCCAACAGACCATCAAAACACATTGGGGTTTTAAGAGAATCCCTAATGCATTCTCCATCAAGGGATCATGATGTCATCTAAGATATAATGAATGAGTGCCTAGTGTTTTATGTACAAAAATGAGATATCAATTAATTACAAACATTGTCTAAAGTTTCAAAACAGCTAGGGCAAATATGCCCAAACAAGTTCAAAGTAAAACAAACCAAACATACAATTCATAAAACAACTAAAAATCAAACATAATGCATAACTAAACAAAATGTCTACCGCTCATAAATAAGCGATGTTGTCTATAAACATAATGTAGTCTGAATAATCAACCTCAAGCATTATTAGCTGAAAAAAATGGTCTAAAAACTCAACATACATTGGTGTAACACCCAAGAAACTCAAAACGAGTCATTTAATAATAATGGGCTAAATTAAGGGATATTTAATAAAAAATAAAGGAAGAAAAAGGGTCATGTACCAAATTAGCCTTTTGGACAAAGATATTTAAGTGGTAAAAGGCCCTTAATCAGCCACTTAAACCACATAACCAACCATCATCTTCTCTATTTTCAATCCTAGAAACCAACTTGTATAGAGAAAGTAGAGAGAGAAAATGAAAAAAACTCAAGAATTAGAGCTTCATTGGTTAAGGGATTGTATATCTGAGTGTTAGAGCATTAAACCACAAGAAAGGAGCAAGAAATCCAGGTAAGAATCTGCCTCCAAACGCCTCTGTAGGTCAAACCCGATTCTAGGGTTTTGGGTTTTGAAAAGTTGCAAAGAGTCATATAAAGGTCATATTTTTACGTATGAAATCATGTAAAAAGTTTAGATATAGACTCATGGATGTAAAACTAAGGATTTGATGTAAAAGTTTGCGACTTTTGTTTAAAAATGGGTTGGTTTTTCATTATAATGCATTCTGCGAGTCAGTGTGTACATCCTGCGAAATTGTGTGTTCATACTGCAAAACTATGAGTTTGTCTTGTGAAACTATAGTTTCGCTGGTAATTTCGTAGCCATGGAATTACAACGAAAGTTAGGCGAGACTGGCATGTGAAATTGTCTGTGAAACTGGTAGCGAAACTACTGTTTTTATATGTTTTGGGGCTGTCATGCATACTAAATATATGTTTTAATGGCAAAGAACTCAAGAGGTTTTTAACTTATATGCAGCCCAGCCCAGCCAAGGGTATTGTCCCTTGGACCCCACTAGGGGCTGCTGCCCCCAAACCCCCGCTATCCCATAGAGGGTCGGATATGTTTTTATGGTGAAGTGTACTTGGTATGTTATGTACTTAATGGTAAAGTATTGTATAATAAAGTGGAAGATAATATTAATGAAAAAAGAAACTTAACAAACCTTACCCGGGCTGTATGATAATGAAAAGTCTTGCAAGCACTATGATAGACTTTATTTATGTGGGTTTGATGTATGATGATGGATTTGTATTTATGAGCTGGCTATGTGCCTTGTAGTGTGGATCAACTATCGGTGGTTAGCTACCGCGTTTATGTGTACCGTTAGGGATCGACATTCGTTGTCAATCAACATGGGGCTCTTGCTGTGTGCGATCTTGTCTATAATGAAATGAAAGATGATGAAAGAATGAAAGGTAATGAACATGCTTATTAAAAAGCTAGAAATGTTATGTATTATGATGTACGCATGGTAATTACAGAAGGATAAAGTTTATATTTTGTTATATTACTTAAAAATAGAAGTCACTCAGCAAAGCTGACTTTTATGCATAATAGTTGGAAGGTGAAGGATGATGTTGGGGATGGCACAAAGATGGAAGCTATAGGGCAAGCAATGATTGGAATCCAGGTTTATGAAATCATTTATTTTAATTTAAAACAAAGTACAATGTTTTTATTCTATTTGGGAGAGAAATGTATTGCTACAATATGATCCACAAGTTTTAAATGAATGTTTATTTAATTCGCTACAATGTTTTGTTTATAAAGTGATTTTATGCTATGATTAACCATCTGTGAGGCTTTTGGGGAACGGGGCCTTACAATTGATGAGTTCCTGGGTTTAATAAGACAAGGTAAGTTGTCATGTAAGTCAACTATAATAAATATGTGTGAATAGGTACAAGATAGCAATACAAGATTTTGACTTAAACTTAATAACGTACATGCCATAAGAACAAGAACAAACACAATTAAACTTGACTATACTCACCTAAGGGCTCGTGTAGGCCAAGTTAGACTTAGCTAGCATGCTGACAATAAGGATGGGGGTTTCAACCCATTATTACTAACAATACCACTTTGCAGCTCCCAAACTGAAGTAAAACAAGCTTACTTCTAAACAAAAGGAATTAAGAACAAGAATACACACTCACGTAGGACATCTAAACTAAGTTGTATGATCCAAACCATAAATGTTAATCCAAATAAGTCAAAAAGCATGAGATAGTCTAAAATAGTTTAGCATGCTTTTCCCATAAGTAAAATATGTAAGAAATAGTTGTTGTGAAACTCACCTCAGTAGCAGTATAAGTCCAAATCCAAATGTTACCTAAACTCTACAGTATAAAATCATGTACTTACTTATTAAAATACATTTTTCATTAATAGTTCAAGTTCATTGTCTCGACTCTAGGGTTTCTAATATCAAGTCTTTATGTTTGTTGATCACTTCATGTTCTTATTATAGTTCACGCTCAATAACATACATGTCTTAGTATTGGTTCCAATGATTAATCAACTTTGGGATTTAATATTAAACATCTTTCGTTCCACCGTTATTCAAGTTTATTGACTTGTTATTTATGACATCCATCACCAAATATGGCTAGTTGAATTTAAATATTAGATTTGACTATGACTTTTAGACTATTGATTTGTTAAAATGCTTATTTGAAACACTAAATGTAAAGACTAAGTGTAAATTTATCATATATGGTATAGTGATTTAAGTGTATTAGTATACTTGTTGGTAATTATGATATGAAAGTCTTCTTGTCTTTTTAAGGCTTGTAGCACTTATATTTGATATTTTAAAACAAGTGTAAACCTTTAGACATTAGATGTTGGTGAATGCAAGTCCATATGAAAAATATACATGCGATTATTGAAATATATGAATTTTACAAGAATGTAAACTTTTAAGCTAAATATTACACATTTAAAAAGTCTAGTGGAACAATAACTAACATGTCACATATTAAAGTTAAGCTAATTAATTTAATAGAAAAAATATAAAAATAACCATTCATCTCCATTTCATATTTGGCTAAGACTTGGTCTTGTAGCCCTCACCCACTTTGTTCATTATAAGTCCTTATCATTTCATACCTTGTTGATCTATGAAGAGGATGAAGCTACCAAAAAATCAAGATTTCAACACTGTGTACCATATGTCAAATTAAGTCAAGTGCTGAATTCACTATCGAAATGCATATTTTATTGACTACTGATCTACATATGCTGAGCAACTGCCGATCAACACTCTAACGATTAGTTGATGATCATCTGCTGCTAATCAATTGAGAACTCCATAAGCTTCTGATCAATTTCTACTCAAAACAAGAATGTTTGTGTTGATGACTACTAGGTTTCACCTTTTGGAGACAACATAGTAGTGAAGCTACTAACTTTGATAAGTAGATTACTAGTTTTGTTGTAGACTCTAAACATAAAATACTTTATTCTTATTGTTTAGATTTCATAGTATAATAAGTCCTTATACTTGTATAGTAAAGGCAAGCATTCAAGCCACTTGATTATATTTGCCGATTGTATCACTTTTACTTAAGCGATTAACATAGTGAATACTTTGAAAGAATTACTTTTGTATTTACCCTTTCTCAAAGTATTTGTGTTGTGATAGTAATTAGTTAAATTAGATCCTGCATTCATTATATACTGATCAAAGAAGAATTTTTAATCTAAACGAAACTGATTCAACAAGTGGTATAAGAGCTTTGGCTCTTGATTTGCTTAAAGTTATATTTCAACAAATCACTTGTTTCTTCCTTTGATCACACTATCAAACACCACATTTCTTCATACCTTTATACCCTCTCAAAATGACTGTGGTAGCCATTTCTAGCAAACATGATTTAGAGAATGGAACTCAGACAAACTGAAGGACCGTTTAAGGGAGTTTCACAATAAGAAGAGTTGGAGAACACTCAACAGATCAAATAGGGAACCAGGTTTTAGTAAAAGATACTAAGAACACAAGTGTTATTAAGCATAAAGATAAAAACAAGAACCTGAGATACTTTATACTAAATCCTACAACTGGCTATACTTTGAAAACCAACTAGAAGTACTAATCTAGACAACAAGATCAATGTACAGTCAAAAGATAGTATGCCTTTTGACTTGTGATTCATAGCTCATATCCTAATCTATTACAAAAAGGATAAAAGGTACAAAGTAGAAAGTTACTGACCAATGACTATAATCTACAGTTGACAAAAGCATATACCTTTTCACTAACTTATAAAAGTTTTCCTATATATCTCTTCTAATTGTCCTTATTATCAGACTCCTAAAAAGGAAATTTAACTTTATGATACAAAACAAAGTTTTACTAAAAGGAGATCTATTACTCCACCTAAGAGTATTAGTGAACCTAAAGAAAAATCATATAATGTGTCTGATAATGAGAACAAGAAGAAGAACGATGTACACTCATCCTCTAATAAACAGTGGGTTGAGTTCATGATGTGTGATTCCTCCGGGTCACCCAAGCCAGTTAAGGCTTGGGTCCCAAACCTGAATTGATCAATTCATTTGGATCAATAAAGCCTAGAGGGACCTCTTATCTCTATCCCCTATTAGCAAAAACCAACTAAGGTGTATCCTACTGATGTAGAGGGGACTCATGTAGATTTAGTTGCCACTACTGAATGAGCCTCTTTGGATCCTCAGGGCAGTGGTAACATTTCTGAGTCTGAATCTATGGCAACCGTGCCTTTTGATGCTTCTGAAAGAGACATCATTCGGCAAGGGAAACTAGGGTGCCAAGAAATAGATCTAGCGGTGAGGATGAATATACAAGGTATATTACCTCATCTCCTCATGATTATTCAAAAGAAGATAGGTGATAAGGCCTGGATGAAGAAGCAGGACTTGCTACTACCAAGAAGATAGGTGATAAGGCCTGGATGAAAGACTATCTTCAGGCTCATGGATTCTATGGTAAGTAGGTGGGTCCCATGTCTATGAAGACCCTGCAGCGTATTGTCAGTGAAATCAAGCCTGACATACGCTAAGGAAGAGGGAAAAAGATGTACGGCAGAGTACAAGGGTTGACTTTCATATCCACTCCAAAACCACAGCCTCAACCTGAACCTATCCCTTTCCCTTTCCCTGTCAAAAATGAACCAACATCTGAGCCTTACACCCTTTAACTCACATCATCAACCTTACCCACATCCTCCCCACTCAATCCAAACAACCACCATAACTACCCATCTTCAAACCTAAAACCTTACCCAAAACCCAAACCTCTCCCACCAAACAACCACCCAAGTCATCCTCTAATTCATCTAAATATCTCTCCTTAGAGGAGTTTAAGGAGATCAATATGAAGCTCACCAAGTGTACAACTTTGAGCGACTGTTGGATCTTATATGCCCGAGACACATACAAGATTGATGTGGTTAATACGTTATGATCCAAGTTGGGTCATACCTAATAACAAGCTATACAAACACCAATAAATGTTTATTTGTTGATGAGATCATACAAATAA
>BJCM01090938.1:0-10245 GCA_018326385.1 Flaveria bidentis | reverse complement strand
AAAGATTACAAGTAGCAATTCATGTCAATGGTTACGAATTATGCAAGTTTATAGAATACATATAGCTACTATCAAACCTTGAACAAGAATAAGTTTACAAGTATATAACGATTAGCTAAGTATACTTCGTTCCCATGATGAACAAGCATACGTCATCAGGAGCCGGCAATAACCTCGGCTTTAGCACCAAATAGGCTTATCAGACCCACAGATCTATGACGTCGTCAAGCTAGCAATAGTTAATGATTGTCAACATATAATGTATTTCATATTAAACTCACAATAATACAAATAACCATGACTAAAAGTAAATATATATTGCATGTGTGTTTACAAGTATCAAAAGGTTTACAAGTGTAAGTTGATAAGTTAACATGTTTCACCCCAAAAAGGTATGAAATAATATAAAAGAAGGGCATGAAAACTCGCATGTCGTATATGTATATAAGATGATCAATAAGAATAATAGATGATGTTCCAACGAATTCCTTTACAAGGTACCTAAATGTATATATTACAAGATTAAGGTTATTAATAAGATTAACCATTTAACTTGAACTAGGGTTTCAATAAAGATTTAGGGTTTTTTATAAATAAGATTTATTATCAAAATCAAAAATATATATTTTAATACAATGAAAGAAAACTTAATTACTCCTTTTATAATGATTTGTGAAACTAAAAGAAATTAAATCTTTATAATAATTTAATTATAAAATATAAATAAAATTTTATAATTAACATAATTAATCCATATTTAAAGATAACGTAATAACTAATAATAATTTAGTGATTTCAACTATTTAAAGTTTATTTTTATAAAAATAAACTAATTATAAAATTTGTTAACAATATTTTATAAAAAATATTAAGGTTTTTAAAGAAATAAATATATAAAAAATAGTTAAATAACTTTAAAAATAAACAAAGTTTATAAAACAGATTTTTATAATTTTTAGAGATTTTATATATATTTTTTAAAGGTTGGAAAAGCCAAAAAAAATGGTTTGAGGGTGCCCGAGTTTGAAGCCGGGACCTCAAGTTCAGTATGCAAGTGTGTAACCAGTAAACCAGGGTTGTCGCCGTGGTAGATGTTGAGTTTTAATTATTAAAAAACACAATTTTAAAGAATCCCCAAGTCCTAAGAACGCTAACTTTGATTTGATCCAAATTGAACACCAAATCGAGGTTATCAACCGAATTAAGTTTGGGGCTTTTGTTTCCCATGTGAAATCGAGTAGGTTTATGTTTTTAATACCCGAATAAAGATGGATTGTAGATGAACACGACGAAGAACAGGTCGCGGCTATGTCGTGAATGGTTCTGATAGCAAATGAGGTTGATGCTCGAATTCGTTTTACAAAAAGTTTCTAGTAGTCTCAATGATGAAAAGCCCTATGTCAATTTTGGTTTTTGATGTCCGGATGATGATGTTCGAATAGGTTGCGGGTTGCGATGACAATGGTGATTGAATCTTTATGTTTGTGTGTTTTCAGGTGAAATTAGGAGTTGTATTCGATTAGGGATAGATAGACGATCGATTGTGTTGAATTAATTAAATTATTACTAGTGTTTAATGCCTGAACAACTACATAATTAAGGTTGTCGGTAATGCGATGGTTTGGGTTGTAACCGGTGTTTTAAACACAACTAATACATGCATTCAAGGTCGAAACATGTACACGAAAAGATTTGGAATGGTTTGGCGTCGAGATCGAAGGCTTTCAATGGGTTTTGGGGCTCGCCGAAGGGTGGTCGAATTTCTTGGCCGGAACTACGGGGGTGAAAGGGGGGAATTGGTTTGGGTTTTAGTTAATTACACAAATGGTCCCTGTAGTTTGAATTGCTATTATTTTATACTTAAAACGTTCATTTAATGTTTCAAAATTAACAAAATAATCCCTAAACTTAAATTAACTTTAAGTTTTAATCACCTTAAGTTAAATAACTTTTATAAATTATTATTATTATTATTATTATTATTATTATTATTATTATTATTATTATCATTATTATTATTATTATTGTAATTATAAGTATATTAATTGTCATTATTGTATACAATTTAATTGTTTGAAATATTAACTTTTAAATTAAAGAAATAATGTAAAATAAAGAAAACAAACATAAGTAGCCCACAAGTTTCATAAATGAAACCCATGATCCCAACAAAAATATACCAGGATTAACTTTTATTTTAACGAAAATACGAGATGTTACAAAATTAACCTCAAATCATTCATATGTCATCCACATAAATAAGCCGAGGAAAAGACGGGCCAAAATCAGGAGAGAAATACCTTGAAATAAATTTTGAGCATAAGCCTTCTTCACAAACATGTGAATACTCTAATTGTTAGAACATATAAATATGACAAGTTAAAACCTTCTTGACTCAGACCCCTTCAAATATCAAATTTTATAGTAGTCGAGTCATAGTAGTCAAGTCATTTACCAGTAGAATTAGGGCACCCTTAAGTCCAATGTCTTCATTTGTACCTAAAATCCATTTGATTCATAATTATGTCCGGAAACCCCTCAATCTACGATATCTAAAGCCTTGTAAAAATTCTATTTAAAATTAACACTTGCTTCTTTACCTTCTTAACTCAAGAAAACCAATGTTTTTATTGAAAAATAATAAATATAATAAAAGGATTGAGATTAACATATTACTGGGTAATCTTTAGTTATGTATGTGAAAATATGGTTACTATTAACATAAAGCTAGTTGATGCACGTTTTGCTTTTAGAATTTAACATTAGTGAATTAGTTGTCTCCCTTGGCATTAAGGACATGTTTATCAAGTCTATTTTAAAACCTATGTATACTTTAACATAGAAGAACAACGTAAAGTAAAAATCCATGTGGTCGATGGATTTGATTAGTTGTAACAGTGAGACGACATAACCTATGAAGTACAAAAGACAACAAGTACCATGATAGTAATTTTAAAAGTTGTTCTCTTTCTTCTTACAACTAAATCAATAGGAAGGGTGAAATTGATACTAGGGGAATAACATCTAATTATTTTATATCTATGTTTTGATCTTAAAATCAAATCACCGCATATTCATATGTTTTTTAAAAGTGAATTCTAGTATTAGGAAAACAATATTCGAATTTGATGCATTTACAATTCTCTCTCTTTAAAAGTGAAAATCAGGGTGCAATTGTACATTCAAAGCCTACTCTTTTACTTGACTTAGATCTGTGAATTGGTCGTCTCCTATGATCTTCTAGGGTGATGGTGTCATAAGCCGGGTAGCGAGTCCGTAAACTAGTTTTAATAGACGTGAAAATAACATCTTACTATTATTATATTTTTATATAGAGAGTGATGAATTATCACAAATCAAGATGTGATCTAAACCAAACCAAACCAAGTAATGAAACAAAAAATTCTTATGTTCTAAACCTGTTTTTTCATTTTGCTTTTTTCATCATCTTACTGTCACCTTAAAATGTAACAAGTAGTGCATAAAAAATGCAGGACACCCTTTACGAAAAAGAGCAAAGTAGCATTGATGGTTTGCAAGGTACAAGTCACCAATGTACACTGTTTTGAACTGCAGTGCGGTGGTTGGACCATGCGTGATTTGGTTAGATTAGATTAGATGGGGATCAAACATTACTTTCAATCCAACTCAAAACTCAACTCAACTCACACACACAGAGAGAGAGTATATGATCGTATCATTCATCCAAAACAAGAAAGTTCACATTGTGTTACCATTTCATCATTTACAATTACATCCAGGATTCAACTCACAAAGATGAAAAAGTAAAAGTAAAAGTATGCAAAAAAACCGTACAAACTTCTCTCATGATCATGCCCACTGCCACTTTTGTCTGTCACCCTGTGCTTTCAGATACCAACTCTCTCACACACACACTCTTTATAAATATATTTTTTTCTATTTCTTTAAAAAAAATCACACACACACAGTCTCTGTGTGTGTGTGTGTCTGTCTCTTGAGCCCATTATCATGGGTTTCCGTATAAATTTTGTCAGAGACAATAGCTGCCATAAAGGCAGCCTAGTAGCAGCAGTTGCATCAGTCTTTGCAGTCATAATATAGTGCACAAGACACACTAGAACAGGTTATGGTTTCTGCTGCTCTTTTCTCTTTTCAATTTCTTTAGTGACATAACATCTATCTTTACAGTGAGAGGATCCTGCAATTCTTGATTTCCCTCAAGCAATCAGGCTCAAGACCTTTACTCTTTTTTTAGTGATTTCCCTCTGTTTTCTTTAGGTTTCAAGGAAACTTTGAGGGTTTTTCTCTTGTGATTTGAACCAAGTTTTCAAGATTCAAGATGATGAGTGCAGCAGGTGAAGGTGTAAGAAATAATAGTGGTGGTAGGTATCCTTTCACAGCAACTCAATGGCAAGAACTTGAACATCAAGCACTTGTTTACAAATACATGATCTCTGGTATGCCCATACCTCCTGATCTCCTTTTCACCATCAAAACAAGTCTAGATTCTTCCACAAAGCTCCTCCTCCATCACCAGCCACCTCATCCCTCAAGTAATTGTAATTCTCTCTGTTTCCTTTATTTTACCACCAAAAAGATCAAAACCTTTCTTTTCTAACATCTATCCATGTTAAGTTGCTATCATTTGTTGATTGAGTGTTTCTACTTTCTTGATGACAAGAATCAAACTTCTTTTAGTTATCAGAAGCAGGGTGCATGGATAACTGCATAAAGATCAAAACTTTTTAAAATATACTTACATTGTTCTTTGTTAATTGAGTATTTTTTTATGACAAAATCAAGGATTTTTCAAATTTCAGAACCAGGGTATATGAATAAATGCATAAAGATCAAAACTTTTTCAATACACATGCATGCTAGGCTACTACTACCCGTTGCTAATTGAGTTTCTTGATGACAAAGACCAAGTCTTTTATTAAACTATAGAACCATGGTATGTGAATATACATGAATACTTTTTGATCGAAGAGGGTATTTGATTTGTTGATTGAGTTTGCTTGCAGTTGGATGGAACTGTTTCCAGATGGGATTTGGGAGAAAGATAGATCCAGAGCCAGGGAGGTGCAGAAGAACAGATGGTAAAAAATGGAGATGCTCAAAAGAAGCCTATCCCGATTCAAAATACTGTGAAAGGCACATGCATAGAGGCAGAAACCGTTCAAGAAAGCCTGTGGAAGTCAACATGTCAACACCCAAAACACCACCAACAGCCATTCCCATGATCCCATCTTCCAAATCCCTAAATTACCCTTCTCCCAATTCACATCCACTCTCATCTTCTTCCGACTACTATAATAATAATAATAATAATAATAATAATAATAATAATAATAATAATAACAACAATCTCACCCACCTTTCCTCTTTTTCTAGACCTTCTTCTAATGTTTTGTCATCTCAAGATCACTTTTTGATGGATTCTAGCCCTTACAGGTTTGTTTCTGCTTTGATTGCTTGTACCTTTGGCTTTTCTCTTTGTTCTTTTTAACATTTCTTTGACTCTGAATGAACAATGCATGACAGAAAGAGCTATGGTATGAAAGAGGCGATAGATGAGCATCCATTTTTCTCAGAATCTTCAGGAACCATCAAGGCTTCAATGGGTGATCCTTGGCAATTGGAACCGCTTGCTATGAACAATTCATCATCAAAGCAAACAACTTTTTCTGATTGTCATCAAAATAGATACTCATATCAACAGCAGCAGCAAGATCAAGGTTACTACGATCAATTGGCTTTGAAAATTGACAGAAAAGATGAACCCGAGAAAGTAATGCATCATTTCTTCGATGAATGGCCACCAAATGATGATAATAACAACGATTCATCCACAACTCAGCTCTCGATTTCCATCCCCAGTTCTGCTCGTGATTTCTTCCTGACACATAATGGTAAGTAATTTCACCACTAATTTTTTTTTATCGAAGTTACAATATCTATTTCACTTCTTGATAGTAATACCTTTTCTACGTTTTTTGCAGATAAATGAGGGTGGTAATGGGTTGTTGAAACAGTGAACGAATTAAGAAGCAACTTCACTTGGTTAGCAATGATGGTTGATTACCCACCCTCAAACAGTATCTAGTTTTGAGGACTGTTGCTTTGTGTTTACATTTTTCTTTTTGTTTTTAGCCTGCTTTGTCTTGTTCTGATTGAGTTGGGTCAATCAAATCTCTGAAAGTTTTGCAGCATATTTTGTATGTATGCTCAAGTAGATTGACATCTTGAATATATAGTTTTTTGGTTTATACGTTTTTGTGGTCTACTTGCCCCCTATATTATAAGGTAAAATCATTAAAAATTCGATACTAAAAACAGAACGTATACTGGAGAACATGGCATTTCTACGAGTTTGGGTTTGAGCTATACAAGTTTCATGTAATAAACAATTTCACATGTTTATGGTATGATTAAAATCGTGTCTAAAATATTAATCCATTTGATCCGTTTTTAAAATGAATATACTTGTTTATATTTCAAAATGTTTAAATATAAGTTTTTCTTAAGACTTCTAGGAGTTCCTTTTTCAAATATGTCACAAATTTTCTTGAAGGTTATTATTATTATGGCTGATTATCTTATTATTTGTTGATCGTGTTTAATGGGTCATGTCATGTCAATGTGTCATGTTAGATAACATATAGTAATTTGAATGGTTCGTCTTGTATAGCATGTGTATAAACATGATCAATGTTTGTGTTTGACGAAATGACAAGATTTGTTAATAGTATTATGTTTGTGTTGGTGTATTTGTTATTCCTGTGTGCGGTGAAGTATTGTGAAAACTATCTACATGACAAAATCATAAAACTATCTTTATTCAAACGTCATCTTTTTCTCTCTCTCTTTGTTTTATCAATCAATAGCAAAAACAAATATCAAATTGTTAATCAATTTGAAAAACACACCAACAAACAACGAACACACCCAAAGTTTAACACTTTGATATTCATAGAATTAGAAAACGAGAACTAATACATCCGAGGCGAATACTGAATTAGTAGACCACGAATTTGTCATCATAATCGAACAAACAATCAAGATTTTTTTGTTAAACCGCACAAGTAACAGTCACTAGAGTTTCATAGCAAACATATAGAAGATCTTTAATCGATTACAGTTCCTGATAAATTAGACTGAAAATGAATAGATGGAGGTGTTTGCCATGAAACCCTAGTAACTATTGCTTACAAGCTTAATTCTCCCTAAAGTAGGGGTGCTAAACTAGTCGTATTAGTTAGTTGGTAGGTTCAACCCAACACGAACTAGAAAAATTTATGTGAACCCAAACACGATCCCAACCGAAAATCAAGTCAGACTTAGTGTAAAGCCGTGTTCTCGGGAAGCCTCACAATATGTCATTCATAGAATAAAACATTCTAAACGTAACATTCGCAACAGAAAACATACTTTTCATTTAAAACTGTACTTGTGTCAAAATATCATATCACTTCTTTTACATATCAAATTGTGTCAAAATAAACATTAATCCAAAAATATGGATGTCAGGCTTGAATCCTCGTAGTAGCTTCCAAACCTATGTCTACACCTTCTCAGCATCATCAATTACCTCTCAACTATCATGCACACAAAGTAAGCGACGTTGAGTGAGGTTTAATTTATAATAAAATCCTTTTGTTTGATAAGAATATTTCCATTTTCGTACGTGAGCATACATTAATTCATATATGTTGATAATATTTATTCATTATCTTTCATCATCGTTCATTCCTTTCATTTATTCATTATTATCTTTCACTGTATGGACTAATGCAATGTTTTAGACCCCCCAACATTGTGCACGAAGTTGGTATTGTGCCGATGATTATAAATAAACCCTCATACATTGTACTCGAAGCTGATTGCAGTACCAGGGTAAAGCGACATGGATCCCATATCATTTGGTCAATCTCAAGGATTATACCCTTGAAGCGCATCCTCATAGGCTAGCTAAGCGGTACTTCAGTTGAGCTAACAACAACATGGTTGTGCACCTCCATTCATTTTGCTTGCAAGATTTTCATTCATTCATAATGTTCAACTTCTCGTTCTCATCATTATTTTTCACTTTCACTATATAATACTTTACTTATATATAGCATACCAAGTATATACATATCTTAAACTTTATCTGTCACACCCCGACCGACGACAAAATCATCGGGGCAGACAAATGTGAAATGATTGTTCATAGCACGTGGAATTAAATAAGTTGTAATAATATTAAATGTCATTTGTCATTGAATAATGCTAAACAACTAAATCATTACATTTCAATCAAGATTTCAACAACAATTTAAAATCTTTTGTTTTATTAGATCCAAGTCATATATGTACAAAAAAAATTCTTCAAGTAGCAATCCTGAAACATGTTAAAAATAAAGGATTAACATATAATGTTAGTGAGTTCCCATGAATTTGTACATACGTATGAAAACAACGTTTAAGAGGAAATTAATGTCATAGGTTAAAAAAATTACAAGAATATAGATAGCATAATGATACAATCAAACTTTGACAAATATATCCATTACAAGTTATAACGATTAGTTAAGTGTACTTGGTTCCTATGATGAACAAGTCATACGTCATTAGGAGCCGGCAATAACCTTGGCATTAGCATCAAATAGGCTTGTCAGCCCCATAGATCTATGACGTCGCTAGACTAGCAATAGTTAATGATCTTTTTTTACAAGATGACTATCATATAAGGCTCGCAAATATCTCAAATAACCATGAAAAGTTTATAAACAAATTGCCCGTGCATTACAAGTATCAAGATGTTTTACAAGTGTATATTTATAAGCTTAACATGTTTCACCCCAAAAGATAAGAAATAAAGTAAAAGGGAGTATGGAAAACTCACATTATATAATGATGGTTGTAAAGTATATAAGGAAGCTTGGATGTTCAAGAGTCAAATTTCATGTCCTAACGGATAAAAAAAACAATAACTTAATGTCGAAATTCATTACAAGAAGTTAGGACATTTAGAGAATGCCAAAAAATAAAAGGTAGATTGAAAAAGGATAACTGCATCAATTTTAGATTCTAGACAAAATGTTTCATATGTGTTTGAACAGGTTTTAAAAATAGAAAAAGGTTTCATAAAATTATAAAAATTTACAGTTGACTAGTTTAGAGTCTCCCGGACAACTTTCATTCGAAAACATAGGTAAAAACAACAGCACAAGACAGAAGGTGCTGAAATGCGCATTTATCTTATGAAGGTTATTTTTGAGTCGTCCGATTGAGTTTGAAGACATATAAACTATCGTTAAAAAGTTAATTCAATGAAATTTATATTGGATTTAGAGTTTACTCAATTTTAGTTTGTTATGACCAAGTTATGGTTAGTTGAAGTCAGACTATATTCTACCAAATATATATTGAGGCACTTATGTGCATTTTTAAAATTACTAAAGCATGAAACGGGTTAGAACAAATTTATTATCTTGATATATGGTATTTTAAACTTTATTTGAGTTATAAAAAAATATCCCAAGACTTTGGCATAGCCATTATTTAGAGAAATAATCTTATGGAATAACCGAATACGACAGCATAGCCGTCCATATGCAAACGAGATTCTTTGTTTACGTTAGTGTGTTCTTAGCTTGATTTAGGAATGTTAGTGCTTATTATAAGGTTAATGAAAGTTAGAAGTTTAATGATCAAATGATAATGATTAAAATTAAAAGATATTTAGTAGAAGAAAGAATAAAGGTAAAAACATAAAGTCGTAAGAACAATTAGATGTTAGGATAATTGAAACAATATAGAAATGTACAATATAAAAGCAATATAAGATTTCTTTATTCTTAGAAACTTCTTGAAATTACTTGTAAAAGAAAATTCTTGAATTTGATCAAAACCAAAGAATGAAATAAAGATTTGTTAATGTGATATCTAGAGAATAAGCAAATGAAAAGTAAGACCTAAACTTTTGTATTTATAGTTAAGTTTAGAAGGAGGTTATGAATGGTGTTAATGATGAGTTACAAGTTTTCTAAAAAGGGGTTATGATTGTAATTTGAAATGAATATAAAATTAAATAATTTAAATAAATTAAAAATTACAATTTAAACTCTAAATTTATTAAGACTTTAATTTTAATTTAACTCATTTTTATTAAATCTTTATAGACTTTATAAATCTTACAAGAACTTGTAGTTTGATTATTTATTTTAGTTGAATATTTTAAAATCTTATAGATATTAATAACCTTTTAGCATTTATAAA
>BJCM01090931.1:0-18522 GCA_018326385.1 Flaveria bidentis | reverse complement strand
TCTGTCAAGTAAAACTCTAAGTATCTATTACATATATCAGGTGAGTTCATGCCCCACTCTTTACTTAATCTCTTTTGGGGGAGATAGCATACTGGTAAACTACAAACGTTTTATATATTCAACTTTTGTATAATATTAATACAATGTTGATATTAATATTGAATAGCGGGGAAATTTGGGTAGTACTACTGGGTCTGACGAGCCCCATCTGTGTGACTCGAGGTTGACCGGGTGCAATTTGTCCTATTGAACATTGTCATGACCTGTTAAGTCGTGACAGGAGGCAACAACGTAACACAGTCAGCTTCAATTGCGAAATCACTATGAATTAATATTTATTATTAATGGACTAGCTATCTGTTACAATGCACTACCTTTATATCTCTACTATTAAACTGCTTATGTTTGAATATCACTCTTGAACTCACCAACCATTGTGTTGACATTTTAGTATGCTATTCTCAAGGCATTAACTTGCTTGCCTTTAGGAGCACTACACGGATGCATCTTGCATTCTAAGACTTGATCTTCAAGACATCTTTATTGTTTTTAATGGTTAATGTTTACTCATTTGGGTTGGCGCATATTTTGCCATAGTATGCATTTATATTCTTTGGGTTGTTTTACAAAACGCTTCCTCATAGTTTCAAGTTTAAACTTTGGTTGATTTTACTTTAGTTGTGGCATATAGAGTCGTTCTGAGTAACTATTGACTGTGATCCTGGTTTGTTCACACGCCTCGCGGTAAAACTTCGCATGTGGATTTTGAGGGTGTGACACTTTTTATCTCCGAAATTTTTTTTCAATATTTGTAGATTTGTTATAGTAGTACAGATGAAATCTTGTTTTTAAAAATATCTTTTTGTAATGACACTTATGTGATTTAAACACTGCTAAAAACGTTAACATACAAATATATATTTATATATTGATACCTTAATTTGAACCAAACTATATTTATATATTTATATATATTGTTACAGTTTACACGTAAAACAGAAAATGTTTTTCTTTTTATCAAATATTTTACGCTATATTTTTCAAGCATCTCCACTGTCTATGTGTACGTGGAAGGTCAAGTCCCTTGGTTAAATGCATGTGATGCTAAGATGATAGAATAAGTCATACACATGTGTGTTCTAATTTCTATGTTTGTTTGTTAGCTTAATAATGGGTCATCCGGATTATCTAGTGATCCTTTAGTACGCTAGGTTGTTGAGTAATTTCTGGATTTTCTCTTCTATTTAAAGTAGTCTGTAACTCAACTTTATCATCACTTTATAAATACTTAATTTTTTATATAAAGGGCATGACAAACAAAAAGAAAGAGCTAACTACCTCTTAGTGACTTTCGAATCAGCAAATTTCAGGTTTGTCAATCGATAATCTTACTGTCTGGCATGTTATTTTATGGTTATAGGAACAACAATAAATTTGGATGGATGTTTGAACAACACAATGTGCTCATCCATCTTCGATTACGATTTGTTTAAACTTTTACACTAAATAGTATAATTATCAATCACACTTAGCTTTCAACATATTTAAACAACTTACAAAATTTTTAACTGTGCTCATATAATTAAGAGAATCAAATGAGCTTTTTGAAATCAGTTGTGCATTACAAGTATTAAATACCTACATGAGATGCGAGACGAGGTAAGTTTAAGATCATTAAATTATGTAGTTTATTGCTTTTGAATACTAAGAATCAAATCATCAAAACTTGCACATTTTCTATCAAAATCAGGTATGTTTTGTTTTCCTTTTTCTTATTAAAAGAATTCTCAGGATACACTCTTAGATTTATGTCATGAAAACTGTCTATATGCAAATTCCTAGAGTAAGTCTTCTTGAAAAGATTTTTTTGCCCATGTTTGACTTATGATAGACAACGTATTAGTTTATTACTCATTTCCTTTTAGAGTGTTAAAATATATAGTTCCAAAATGTTTATGTTTTTGGTTTTATGCAATTCTTTAAGCAAATGTGACTTGTTTTTTTATAAGACAACTAAAATTTTAAATTACATGTCTCTAGGATAAGAAGAATTTTCCAAAAGTTGTACTGATTTTTTTTGTTTATAACAAAACATCTTTATTGATTGTTATTCACATATCCTTCAAACCAAAGGTCATATAACTATTTACATATCCTTCAAACACTGCGTTAAGCTATGTGTTTAGCTCACTCTTCAAGGTAACAACATATGCCGTTGTAACTGATTAAATAAGCAAAAGTGATATTTTTTGGGTTAATTGGGTTTGTTTACGAGTCAAAAAGGTTCATCGGCCACCTAATTAAATGTGTCAATGGGTTATGGTGTTAGAATTTAATTTAAATTGAGTCATTGTGAGTAGGGTTATATTTGTTATTATGTTTTGTTGTCAAAGTCAATACCTTTAGAGTTGTGGGATTAAATAAAACCTGGTGGTCATATGTACATGAATATGAGGTTGAGTTTTTTTTCTTTCTTTATTTGATAATGTGTTTATGGCAATTTAAGCCATTTGATATTGATGAATAAGTGAGATGAAATTGACAGAAATCTTAGATCCATTATTTTGTTTTTGTGTGAGTTTTAGTTTCACCAATAATATTTCAGTGGATTATGCGCTGTTGCTTTTGTAGCTATAAGATAGAGAAAGTTTGTTAATCTTTGATTGAATTTCATTGATAACTGGCCATGGTCTTTATACATAGAGAATACAACAGAAGATCCTATAAACTTGGATCACAAAATTTGATCTAGACTATTTCTATATCAGGCTACAAACTAGGAATAGTACAAATTTAAATTTAAATGACCGGAGGGAATATTTAAGAATTAATATGCCCTCGCAAGATGGACGAGCGGGCAAGCAGTCCAATCTTGGACAGAAGATCATAATAGCGACCCTTTAGTAGGGGTTTCATTAAAGCATCCGCAAGTTGGTCGTCTCCTTTAGTGTGAGTTACTCGTACGTGTTTGGATTGGACCTTTTCTTACACAAAATGGAAATCAAGAGCCAAGTGTTTCATGTGGGAATGAAATACATGTGGATATCACTAAGATTATCGCAATAAATGGTAGGCGTTGTCACATATTTGAGGCCAAGTTCATGGAACAAAGATATTAACCACTGTATTTCTATTGTTGTCGACGCTACAGCCCGAAATTCAACTTCGGTGGAGGATCGTGCAATAGTGGACTGGCGTTTTAACACCAAGCGATGGGATTTGAACCTAAGTAGATGATGTAACCAGTAGTACTACGGTAGTTCATTTTGTCACCCTCCCAATTTGCATCATTGAAACCATGAAGATGTAGAAGAGTGTTCCGTCGAAGTAAAATGCCATGTTGATGAGTGCCCTGTAAGTATTGCAACAGCCTTTTGAGGACTGCCCAGTGAACATTGGTTGGCTGATGCATAAATTGTGATAAACGGTTAACAATGAAAGACACGTCCGAACGGGTTAAAGCAAGGTATTGTAGAGCTCCTACATAGGAGCGGTAATCACTGGGTAAAGGTAATGGTTCGCCAACAGTAGTGTCAAGTGCCTGTGAATTAACCATTAGTGTGCTAGCTGGCTTACAATTACTCATATTGGCTCGATTAAGGATGTCAAGAATATATTTGGATTGAGTTAGGAATAAACCAGTTGGGTTAGAGAGAACTTCAATGCCAAGAAAGTAAGAGAGGGTGCCAAGGTCCTTAAGAGAAAACCGGTTAGCTAGGATGGAGATAAATGAGTTTATTTGAGTAGGATTAGGACCGGTTAAAATAATATCATCGACATAAACGAGTAAGAAATTTTGAGAGGATGTTGAATTGTTAATGAAGATGGAGGAATCAGAAATGGTGGGTTTAAAATGGTTGGAAACAAGAAAGGATTTGAGTTTTTCATACCAAGAACGTGATGCTTGGCGAAGACCGTAAATGGCTTTCATCAGTTTGCAAACATGAGTTGGTTTGTCTGGATCGGTAAAACCTGGTGGTTGAGACATATAGACCGATTCGGTGAGAGTGCCTTGAAGAAAGGCGTTATTAATGTCTAATTGACGAAGTGGCCAGTTATAAGAATTAGCAAGAGAGAGAATGAGGCGAAGGGTGGATGGTTTGACAACGGGACTGAAGGTTTCAACAAATCAAGGCCCGGTCGTTGGTGAAAACCCTTGGCGACAAGGTGCGCTTTAAGTTGATCAACAGAACCATCAAGTTTGTATTTGGTGTGGAATACCCATTTGCATCCAACAAGATTTGGAATGGAATCAGGTGGGACTAGTGTCCAAGTGTTGTTTCGAATTAAAGCATTGAATTCGTCTTGCATGGCTTGACGCCATTGCGGTTGTTTCAATGCTTGAGAGATGGTAGTGGGTTCAAAGAGGATTGAGTAGTAGCATTGTAGAGATGGAAGTCCTTATTATGGTACTTTTGATTTGGTTTTCTAGAGGTGCAAGTGTTATACCAAGGAGGTGGAAGATCATTAGAGGTGGAATGTTGGGAAGAGTTGGTTGTATCATTAGAGCCAGGAGGTGTTGAAGAGTGAGAAGTAGGTGTTTGTGTAGTGTCAGTTGGAGTTGGGGTTGGAGGATTAAGAGGGTTAGGTTTTGGGCAACGAGAATATGTGATTAAAGGAGGTGGATTTGTGGGAGTAGAAGGTGAGGGGGATGTGATAGTGGTCGGTATAAGGTAGAAAGATAGCCAAGCATCAGGAGATGGAGTGACTAGATTGGGAGATTTGGTGAGAGAAGTATAACGAAAAGTGGATTCAATGAATTTTACATGCCTAGACGTATATAAGCGATTGGTAATAGGTTCTAAAAGATGATAAGCACTTTGTGAGGCTGAATAGCCAATGAAAACACAAGGTGTCGGTGTGAAATAGACATGGGTAGGTGAAGCAACCGAAGCAACGAAGTTTGTCATAATTGGGAAGAGTGTGAATAGACAAAAATAAGGATATTTGTTGGATAGAGTGGGTGTGGGCAGATGATTAATCAAGTAAGTGGCAGTGACAAATGCAAATGGCCAAAGTTTGAGGGGCATGTTTGTATGAGAAAGAAGAGATAGACCTGTTTCAACGATGTGTCGGTGTCTACGTTCAGCGTAGCCATTGTGTTCGAGAGTGTGGGGTGGGGAGGTTAAGTTTGAGATGCCACATGAGGCAAAATGAGATGTTAATTTGATGTACTCGCCACCGTTGTCGGAGAAGAATTGTTTGATTTTGGTGTTAAAATAGTTTTCAACCAAGTTTTGGAAGCGAATAAAAGTTGACATTGAATCTGATTTGCGTTTTAGAGGGTAAATCCAAGTGTATTTGGTGAAGTGGTCCACAAAAATTCTGTAATATTTATAACCGTCTATAGATGTGACGAGAGAGGACCAAACATCAGAATAAAAGCTGGAGAGGTGAATTAGAAATAAGAGAAGATGCAAGAAAAGGTAACTTGTGACTTTTATTTATGCAACAAGCATTACAAGGATTACTGAATTTTGAAATAGATGGAATACTAGAAGCTAAAACATGCAAACTATGCGAGTTTGGATGTCCGAGGCGATGATGCCAAGTAGATCGATTGAATTGAAAGAAGCTGAGGTTCACAAGTTGACCGAAGTTGATAGACATCGTTGCTAGCCTGACCCGCGAGCAGTGGTATCCTAGTTTTGAGGTCGTTTAAGATGAACAAGGAAGATAAAAATTCAATTATGATAGGATTATCAATACATAATCGAGAAATAGAAATAATAGTGCGAGTTATTTTAGGAACACAAAGAATGTGATTGAGTTAAAGAGTAAGATTAGAAATGGATAAGACATGATAACCAATATGAGTAATTGTAAGGGACGAACTATCACCAATGATAAGTTCATCAATACCACTGTAAGGGGCATGGAGAGACATATCATTCAGATCCTGTGTCAGATGGTGTGAAGCACCACCGTCCCACATACTGTTAGTTTAGTAGCTGTCAAAATAGCCAGGTGTTTGAGGTGTAGATTGCTGCACAGAAGATACACCCACCATATTAAGTTGTGGTTTGGAGTGTCCTGTGTTTCGAGGGTATTGTGGTGGGTTGATGTGAGGATGGTCTTTGCGAAAAGAAGGGCACAAGTTAAGTGAGTGGCCCTTTTGGAAGCACCATTGGCACTTAACTAGGAATGGATGAGTTGAGGAACCAGACTATGGGGTGGGTGGGTAGAAGACCCATTTGGTTTGAATGGTGTTTGGGCTGCCAAGGATGGCTGTGGTTTCTGGTTTGGGCCACAAAGGCAGTGATGGGTTGATGGAGGGTAGTAGCAGTCGGTTTTTGTTATAGAAGAGTGAGCTCATGACTAATCAGTTTTTCATGGAGCTCGGGGAAGGATATAGGTGTGTCTCAGGCATGAACAACATCAATTATTTGCTTGTAAGCATTGACATCTAAACTGTTTAAGACGTAATCGGTAACATCTTCAGGATCAACAGGTTTGCCAAGGATGGCAAGTTCATCAGCCAAGGATTTTATTGACTGCATAGAATCAACATTGGGTTGATCTGGGCTTTTGGTGCACATTTTCAGCCGGTGTTGGAGTTGCTTGATGTGACCACATGAGGGATTAGCAAAAGCTTTAGTAAGAGTAGTCTAGGCAGCAAATGAGGATGAGGAATTATGAATTAAAGAGACAATATTAGGTGACAAGCTGCCAATTAAGGCACCATATAGAAGCCTATCAGGATTAGGAGTAGTAGTTGCTCTTGTGGTTGTGGTTTTGGCAGGACATGGATAGGAGCCATCAATAAATTTAAAGAGGTCTAGACCTTAAAGAATAGCTTCCACCTGGGCTTTCCATAGGAGGTAATTTGTTGAGGTAAGTTTAAGGGAAGATGGAAAAGTAACGAGAGTTAGGGTGGAAGGTGTAGCAGGGATGGAATTGATGGTGGTGCTTTGGAGGCTGTTGTGAGATGACATGACTGAATCAGGAAGAGTGATGCACAGAGGAATATTGGTCTAGAAGTGATACCATATAAGATAGAGAAAGTTTGTTAATCTTTGATTGATTTTCATTGATAACTGGCCATGACCTTTATACATAGAGAATACAACAAAAGATTCTATAAACCTGGATCACAAAACTTGACCTAGACTATTTTTATATTAGGCTACAAACTAGGAATAATACAAATTAAATCTAAATGACTGGAGGGAATATTTAGGAATTAATAGTAGCTGGCCTCTACTATTTGTAAAAACAATACTATATTGTTTTTTTAAATAGTGATGCTATTATGTTGATATTTGTCTATTTTGCTTTCGGTACAAGACTTTAAAAATAGTTGTGCTTCAAGTTTAATTAAAATTGCAACTTATTTCTTAAATGGATAACCCCAAATGAAAATTATGTTGATATGATTTTATCATTTTGTTTTCTGATCTAAAGTTAACAATAGGTTCATTTGTAAACTTAGGTTGTTAATAATATAGACAGACAAGGTGTCAACTTTTGTTCCTTCATTTTGTTTAATGACTTTAAATGGTATTTTAAAATATAATATGATCTCCGGGTAAATAATTTATGTAAGCTATAAAATTTTCTGAATATTAGAGGAAGTTGAGTACGGAAAAAAGAGTATTAGAGATTGCATTGTGAGTTGGGAAATGAACGATGGAAATTGACATTTATGTGTTTTTGGATGTCCTAAATTATTGGGCCATAAATTGTAAGTTTTATTTTTTTGAGTTCTACTTTGAACTTAACAAGAAGAAAGGGTCGTTGCTCAGATCATGTAATGGGTAAATTTGTGTTGGTTGAAAGGTTCTTGTTGAGATTTTTACAAAATTTTCAATTGTTGGACGCGCCAATTACAATTACAAAACATATTGTTTCAATAGTAATCTGCTTTTTTAACAAACTTTAAGAAGTTTTGTGCCCTAAAACTAAAATTTGGACTCTTTTAACCCCCACAAGGATAAAACATAATATTTGCAAATTTTATAAAAATAAGAATATATGAAATACATGATTACGAGTGGTAACACACATAAACTATGTTCTATAAACTTGATCACTTATTCAGTTATTTGCAATTAAATGTTATCATATTAATCTTTAGTTAAATGTTAGAGTGAGTGATAATATTAACATGTTGTTTTTTACTACCAAATAAAGATACTAATTTGAACCTTTAATATAAATTTTCCATTTTGTGGATCCCACTTTTAGTCTTATGCAGGTTGAGGGGACTTAGGTCGTCGTAAGGTACATTCCAAGGATTAGCTGATAAAGCATTATAATTTGTTGTTACAAGATTCAGATATTCCCTTACAGGTTGTAAAAAGTTTAATCACTAACAGTAATTAGATACGTGATTTCTGTAGTATTCTATTACATGTTTGCTAACTATTTGTGATTCATCTCACCTCATCGCGAGGGTCTTCTATTGGTGTATAGTTATAAACTATAGTGGACAGGCCTAGGTTTGGTTCAACAGAGTTGGGCCTATAAGGTTTAATGGACTCCAAAATACCATGATAGTAAACCACAATAGATTCAAACAATACGACCCTAATTCTTAACCTATATAACGCACGCTTTCTCTTCATCTTCAACATCTGCTCGTTCATCACAATAATCGCGCCGCACAGCAGCAGCAGCAGCAGCAGCAGAGATCGATATTCGTATCAATGGCGGTCAGCGAGCTCGCTTGCACCTACGCTTCATTGATCCTTCACGACGATGGCATCGCAATCACCGTAAATCAACTTCTTAAATCCATCTTCCTATTTTCATTTTCATTTTCATTTTTGTAATGATTTTTGTTTTTGAATCTGATTTCAATTTCATGGTGTTTGTAGGCCGAGAAGATCGCTACGCTTGTAACCGCAGCGAATGTAAGCATTGAGTCGTACTGGCCTAGTCTGTTTGCTAAGCTGTGCGAGAAGAAGAATCTCGATGACTTGATTATGAACGTCGGTGCCGGCGGCGGTGGTGCTGCGGTCGCCGTTTCTGCTCCGGCGGCCGGTGGTGGTGCTCCGGCTGCCGCTGCTCCTGCAGCTGAAGAGAAGAAGGTATGCGATTTGTTTTGTTTTTGTTTTTGTTTTTGTTTTTGATTCTTTGGTTGTTTTAATTGGTGGATTGATTGGGTGTTTTTTTGTGAATTGATTTTGGTTTGGGCGTTTTTCAGGAAGAAGCAAAGGAGGAGAGTGATGATGATATGGGATTCAGTTTGTTTGATTAGGGTTTGCTCTGCGACTTGTAATGGTTCTTTTGCTAACTCTGGGAACCTATTTGATAGTTGCTTTTTGTTATTCTTGTGCTTGCGATTTTGTATTTTTCACACAGTTTTCTTGTGGAACAAAGTGATAGCTTTGATTTTGGCATTTACTTTACACTTGTTAATTGCATTTGTCATTATTTTTATTCTCACTTGAGGCTACATCTAGTTTCAACCATTTATTACAAGGACCTCAATATAGTTGCTCTTTTAGGGTGTGGTTGGGGTTGCTTGTTAGAACAGTTTACTGCAAGTTGATACAATAACATTTTGTTACATGTTTTAAGTGTTTGGTCATAGCAAAGTGGTTATGATTATATGATTTTTGATGAAAAGTAAACCTTTTTGAACAAGGGAGTTGACTTGTTGAAAGTTGAAACTGTAGATCTTATTCTGGTTATCTTTCAACTCATAATTAAGCAGAATAGCGAAACATTCACTCCTTGGAAATGCTTGAGAAGTTCATTTTCATGATGCTTTGTTGCATCATTGGTTTCTGCAGAACTTGTACTGATACCTTTTAATTTACATGAATACGTTATGCATGTGAAATTGAATTCACATTGATGATTCTATTTCAGTTGTACTTGTGTAGTTTCTTTATGATTTTCATCAGTTAGGTATAGAAAAGCCTGTTATGTTAGTTAACATGGCATTTCTGTGTGTTAGATTATCAAAAAATCGATTCACATATTGGTAACAGCTATCTGCATTTGACACTATATCCTGAAAATTACATATGAATACATTATATTTTTTGGTTGGACAAACTCTCCTTGTATAGTTTCTTGATGTGATATTGTTTTGTTTGCAAGCTTTTTTCTTTTGGAACCATCAAACACTTGCTCCATCTCTTTGGTTGTTTCAAACATTCAATGTGACATGTCTATGGAGGAAATAAGTCTGAAAACTTATTCGGGTAAGTATTTAATACTTGTCCTTCAAATTTGTAGCAAACGCAAGAGTCAACTTTTTAACTTGAGTAAATCTTTATATTTATCAATACTGATGAGCAAAGCTAGAGCTTGAATGATGTATTCTTTTAGCTCGAGTAAAATTGCACTTTGAGGAGTTATAAGTGTTATAATATATGTATAACCAAATATTAGATTGTTTTGACGAGAGATTAAGGAATCAAACTTGGTTCTTTTAACTAGGTGAAATTTGAAAGAAAAAAAGGTATTCGGCTATTAAATATTAAGACGTCAACTTCTTTTCATCGAGGCTGAATCTCTCTAAATCAAGTGAGTCGGTAAAGCGTTAAGAGATATATCTAATCATATTTTACATGCTAAGATTAGAATTTTTAATTGATAATTCATAAATTTTATTATTAAATCTTTGCTAAATGTACAATGATTAAATAAGGAGCTAATATAACATACAAGAAGATAAAGTTTGTAAGATAGATGTGGTGTAGGTCACTTCATGAACCAACTTTTCCAAGCATCCTCAACAATTGATGTGTGCTTTTCAATAATAATTTCCCTTCACATAAATCATGTGGAGGTGTTATCAAGAAATAAATGATACTAACACCAATTTCTTTCATACAATTGAATTTCAAAATGGCAAATCAGGCTATCAAGTAGTGTGCTTGGGTTCAATGATTACTTCAGTTGTCCTCATGAGGAGACCAATGGTTGTCGACGAAAGTCCTATAATCCGGCTTAACATTAGTCGAGGGCTGTGTCTGTTCCCTTAATGAGTCCATGGCAAGATGAAACCAATGACTATAATTATAAGCATGATGGATTGGCTGACCCCACAGGTCCTCGAAAAGATGACCCCGCGACAAAAAAGGCAAGCAAACTTTCATCTTGAAACTAAATTAGACTCTATATTCACTTGACTTATAAACAAAGCTCTCTCATAACATTAGACGTAAGTTTTGAATTAATAAACTCGGTCTACAAGAAAAGGTCAAAAACCACCCAAACTATAATTTTATGCTTAAAACCTTATAAATCTTTTTAATCAATTAACTATGTAATTCATTACAGACAATGACTATAATCATATTATTATTTGTATTAATCAGTAAAAAAAAGGATCCGGGTCAACCAGTCAACCCAACCGCCCGACCTCCCCATTATGCCACCACTGCACATTGCACATCATGGTTTCACCATTCTATTGTCTTGTGGGAGAAGATCCTCAATTACCCCTAAAGAGCCATAAAAATCTCATTTCTTAACCTAAAAGGCAAATGTTTGAGACACTACTGGTCAATCTTTAAATTTCCATAGATTCTCCATGTTCTCCACTTTTGATTTTTCCCCCTCAATTTCAATCAATAATGTAACATACAAAAGAAAACAAAGCAAAACAAAACAAACATCATTAACCTCACCAAAATAGAGAAACTATTGACTATTTTGTCCCCAAAGCACTTAAAAAGCTTTTCACTTTCCATTCCATTATTCAATAAAGATTCTTGCTCACTATGCTTAATACCGCAGAATCCCAGATATCCTTGCTTCAATCACACTCTATCAACTGTATATACTGAAAATGTAATTCAATTATAGCATATTCTTATCAGGATTCAACAACCAGCATCCTCAAGTATATGAAACACACATTTATACACATAATGGATTCGTCGTATATAACGATAAACTATTTCATATTCAAGCATGGGAGTTTCTAGCAGCAAAAATGATAATGCAAACTCTTACATGATAGAACATGTGATATTGTTTTGTAGACTTATAATTAACACTTTAAACCATCAATGTCAATGTCTAGTGAGCTTTTTCTTTACATAAAGGTTAATCATGACTTGTGGCCACTTCTTTAGCCTGCTTGACATAGTGCTAGTATCAATCAATTGCAAAAACTAATCTAATTTGGTTATTTAGTCTTGCACTCCATATAATCAACTTTTCGTGTTTTGATAAACATACTTTCCTTTTGATTATCAGATTGTTGGGTCAATATATAATATTTTTTAAATGCTCGATTTTATTCGAGCTGCAAGAAAACTGATTATCAAAAGATGAACTAAAACAAACTATTTACCCTTTCTTGTTAAATATAATTTTATTTTCATTTCACAAAACATGTCTCACTTTTCATGAAAATGTTCTTATTGGTTATATTATCTATTTAATTCTTAAAAATCATAATTTCTCAAACACTTAAACTTGTGATTATTACAACTTCAGGCAGCAAAAACACATCAAAACACTACCTTATTACAGTTAATAATGCAATCTAATTATTCAATATACATAACAACTTTCAAAGCACACATTCAAACAAACACTAAAGGTTAAAAGCTATATATCAACAACCTTCTACAATAATTGAGGGGCTTCAAAGTCTAAATATCAAAGTTTCTTTGCACTATATTTTGTTCATATATAAGCCTCCTACCAGACTTAACTTAGCCTTGTTAACTTCCTCCTCAACAAATGTCTCAAATTCATGAAAAATCACCCGAACACTGCGCCAAAAAGAAACTAACAAACATCAGCAAGCATAAGAAAAAACTAATCTACACATTCACTACTTTCATCTTCTCAATCCTCTTACTCATACTTCTTGTTTGGTTGATACTCCATCCTGCAAAGCCCGAGTTTGCTCTCAAAGAAGCTGATATTTACCAGCTCGCGCTCTCAGGGTCTCACCTTCTTAACTCATCCATTCAAATCACCCTTCTTTCAGAAAATCCTAATCAAAAAGTTGGTATCTACTATGATGAAATCCAAGTTTATGCTTCTTACAAGGGCCAACGGATAACTCTTGATTCATCTATTCCTTCTTTTTATCAAGAACAAAAGGATACCACTCTTTTATCAGCGGTTTTAGTTGCAAACGGGTTACCCGTGGACCCATCTTTCAGTTATGAAATGGGTCGTGATCAAATGGCAGAAAAGTTGGTATTAAATCTCAAGTCGAACGGTCATCTCCGGTGGAAGGTAGGAACTTGGGTTTCAGGCAGGTATATGTTTATTGTGAATTGTGTTGTTGTTTTGCCTTTTGCTTCATCTGCACCTGCAGGTCCATTGACTTCTAAGCAAGGGGCTCAGTGTTTGACTACAGTTTGACCACCAAATACTATACATAAGTTGGATTTAATATGCTAAATGATGCGTTTTCTTAGTTAAATATGTAAATCCACAGTGAAGTGTTTATGGTTGGTTTGTATTCTGTATAGTTTATCTTCTCTTCTTTTTTTCTCAACCTGATACAATGGATGGTTTTTCTTTGCTATATAGTAGTGGATTTCTGCCTTTGCCTATCTTTAATGTGGAATATAAGAAGACAATGTTATTACAATATGTTTTAATGCATGCAGAATCCTAAATCGATTTTATTAAAGATAATGCTTTAAATGACAAGATGATGTGGGAATCATATAAAACTTGACAACAAAAGAATACTTTTGGGTAATTGAACAAAAGAAACAAAGGTTTAGATTGTATCAATTCACATGTGAACGTTATCTTTATGTGTGAATGGATGTCAACCATGTCACGCTAATTTCTTCATGAGTAAATTGAAAAAGCTTCCTTTATTGATCAAGGGCTATGATTAATTCTTTTGTTCTCTAAAATTTTAGTGTTCTCAAACTGGAGGTGTTGAATTCTAAACGACATGAAAACACGACATCGAATTCGTGGGTCAAGGTTTGGTCTGAACAAGTTCCGATCAATTACGGTTCAACTTGTAAACAAATTTAGCTAAATGGGTCATCTTTGTGTCAACTTGCTTGGTTATATAACCTGTTTATTTTTATATATATTTTATAATATTTTTTTATGTAATAAATTAAACTATTTAGGTACTATTTACGTCAAAATGTAATGGTTCAAGTACAAATTGGCATAGTTTAGACCTAAGTGCTTTAAAAAACAAATATGTAAATTTGTAATTCAAAGTATTAATATGAAAAAAAAAGCTAAGTAAATTTTTTTTCGGGGTCAAGTTATATCAACCTATGAATATATGGTGTCGTGTTCGAGTTTATGTGTTTGACTGATTTTTAGGTTTATGTAAAATTTTATGGTTTATGCAGTTGCAAGCCATGACACAACCTGTTTAGCAAGGCTATCTCAAACAAACTTTCATCTATTGTTATAACATAGTATTTAAAAGGGGTAACTTTGTAAAATAGTAATCAACTTTCAAAAGTGTTCCAATTAAGCAACTCAAGTTTTAAAAGTGTTCCAATTAGATCACTCATTTTTATATTTTATACAAATTAAAAATCATAACATATTTTTTAGCATGTTATACATTTGGATTCAGTTAAAAAATATTTTTTTCTATCTTTTGATGCTGATATATAATGTTGACGTAAATTTTAGGCACTTTTTTTATTTTTTCATAATTAACATGTTTTTTTTGTTTTTTTAATATAATTTATATATTGAAAATTCTAACTCCCATGTTTTTTCCATCATTACTTTCTTGTTATAATAAAATTTGGTAATGACTCGATTTAATCGTTTGGAGGTCCAATTTGAGAAAAATATGCATGAGTGACTAAATTAGAACATTTTTGAAACTTGATTACTATTCAATGACATTTTCCCTATTTAAAATGATAAATGCATTAACTTTTATATGTAAAAACAAGTGTTTGTGGGCCAGCCAATATGCTTCTCATTAGATATAAGAAAATTGAAAACATATAGAGAACTAGAGTTACAAGACTTTCAATATTTGAATATATGAGTGACCAACAAAGACAAAGATCACTGTTTGTATTATTTGAGGATATATTATAGTGATATTGTTATAAAATCAACTCTTAGAGTCAGCAATGACACCCTCCTGCTGCATTACCAGCATCTTCCTAAACAACCTTTTTCCAAATGCGCGCTTTAGAAAGAGTTAATGGCATAGAATAACAAAATTAACGTCATTTTGCTCACAGAAAGCACTCAACTTACAATAGCCTACTATTAGACAAGGGTGGTTAATACGGAATCAACAAAAGCTATAGAGCATTAGAAACACCAAATGAAATCATGTGGTATGAGATGTTTTACGTTTAATAGAAAGAAATCAACACACATCTCACTCCATCAATTATTCAGCCACAGATTTATTTGGGTCAGTGTACTTTCAAAAGAGCAAAATACATTTACTCATCAGGGGGGTTTGGCTATTGACATTGCATCTTAAAAGAGAACGTGATTTGGGATAATCAGAACAAGAGAACCAACAATAACAAAACATGCACAAGATAGTGTTTGGATGTGCTTCCGCTGGTTGAAGTTGAAACAATCTAATTAGTTGTACAAGTGTTTCAAAGACTATAAATTCTGAATATGTATATATTTACGGATAATATGGCCCCTTGATAGTAAAGCATTCAATCTTTGTTTCGATGGAGCTACTCCTGAACTCATAACCCAGAACTAATTGTTTGACCTCTAAATAATCAGAATCAGTTTTTGCTATACTTTGCATTAGGACACCGGACACTAGCTACCTATGATAATAAAGATAACCAAAGTAAGTTTCATTGCATATTTGCATCTACTTCTAAACTTACTATCCAAAATTGATTATTTGACCTGAAACAGGTTTCACAATACTGACACTAGAAACTGATTATCTGCTAGTTGAAAGCACAATATTCAGATAATCACATTAAATACACAACGCCAAACACCACCAAAAGACCACAGTATAAGAAACTACAGCCTACAAGTGTCAAGTGTGGATTATAAAGCATAAGAAAAGAAGCATCAAAACTTGAAAGTGAGGTTTTAGCCTCTGCATAATCATATATAGGACATAACACTAAACAACAGGCTGCATAATCATATGACATCATTTACATTATATAATCAAGTTCAGAAAACATAAAGCTTTAACCTTATTAAAGCCAATACAGGTTACGTTTTCTATCACAAACACATATAAATCAAGATAGACAAAAATGATAGCTCAAACTCACCTTCATAACTGCAAAACTCAAGACGAAAGAGTGTTAGAATCAACCCACTTCCAGAAATGCTTCTTACAAGAAACCGCCAACTCGGATCGCTCATTTTCACCCAAATTCTGATACTCATCTTCTTCCACAGTACAAAACTCACAATCAGGCAAACCTTCAACAAATGCATCTACTGTATGCAACACATAACAAGCTGGCAACCCAGGGTATGATACAGAAACCCTTTCTTCCACTTTACTCGAATACGAATCAGGCACAATCCTCACCAATTCTTCATCTTTTGCAGAGCCACAAGAAACCTTGATGATGGACCCAAGTTCTTCCCTCACAGCTCTCGCAACCGCTGCTTCCACAGTCTCCCCGGGCTTCATCTTCTCCGAAAGCGGCCGCGATCGGGCACGAACGTCGCCGTTGGACAACTGCTGATGGGATTCGATCAAGATTCGATTTTTATGATCCCTGACGCGAACCACCACCACCTGGACGGTTCGGACCGGCGGAGTGGAGTCCGCAAGAGAGGTCTCACCGTCGTTGAGCTCGAGCCATAGGTTGTGGATGTTCTTGGTGCCCGGTTTGGTGCCCCAGGCGGCGAAAGAGTCGGAGGGGAGACGGGGGCGGAGCCAATCGGAGAGGGATTGTGGGGTGGCGAAGCGGTGGCGATTGGTGGCGTTGGTCAACGGCATGATTGGGAAGTTGAAGGATCGGCGATTAGGAGTGAAATTGGAGGTGGGTTTTGGGGGGGATGAGTAGAGGATGAAGAGGGAGAAGGCGGAGAAGATGAAATCGGAGAGTGATGATGGGTGGGGTTTGGTGAGTGAGGGTGACGGTGGCGGTGGTGGTGGTGGTGGAGGCATGTGGTGGTTAGTGGGTCGCCGGAGAGGGGTTGTTTACGGCCATCGGAAGGAGGAGAAGAGGAGATAAAGGAGGAAGATAGAGTCGTGAGGATGAGATGGATTCTTGAATTTCTTGATTGGTTGTCGAATGTTATCGATTCGTAGCGTAACCCCGTAACGTATTCTCTTGTATGTTTACTTGTTTTTTTAACGACGGAAGACTCTAGCAATGAGCTAGAGTTTTTTAAAACACAAGAATATATATATTTATTTATTTATTTAAATAAAAAATAACTAAGATATACAAGTGTTAACATTCTATTAATTAATATTTATTAAAAAAATTGGTTTATTTATTTATAATTAATTAATTATTAATTATTAATAACATTATTATTTTTTAATTGCAAATACTTTTCTATTAAATTAAAAAAGACATTTTTATATTAATGTTACCTCTAAGGATTTTTATAAAATAAAAAAATTATTAAAACATCAAACTTAAAATGGCTAAATCAAATGGATAGTCACAGTGGTTTGTTCAAATTGCAATTTTAATCCCTAGGATTGAAAGGTTTGATCCCTGACAGGGATGGATAATTATATTTTTCCGTTAAGTTGGTTGAATTGACCAAAATACTCTTATTGTTATAGATAAATATATAAAAAATAAAATACACATCACAACCACCACCACCACATAAAACTACTACCGCCACCACCCTCCTCCCATCACCATTACGTTTGTTACCACCTCCACCTCCTCATCACCCTCCTCCTTCACACCACCAGATCCTTTCGCCTGCCAAAGTTTCGGGAAGCTTAAGAAGATAATGCAATAACACCATCCAACAGTTGGTCCTTGCAGTCAGCTCGGCTAGATGAATGCTGCTGAGATGATTCTTGATATGAGCAACTATATCGGAGTTGGAGGAGTTGGGGAATGGCTTCTCTTCCAACTCAACAATGTCAAATCTGCTTAAGCGTAGCAAAGATGAGACATTGAGCCTATTTATCTCGCCATTCTCTCTCTCAACAACAAAGTTGTGAGAAAAGTTTTCGAACCTTCGCTGGTTAATCTTCTTTCTTGGCACCAGGGGATCACTTAGCTTCTTCTCTTCATTATTTAAGGAATCAAAGTTGAGGCCAAGAAGTTTAGCAACTTGGTCTAGTGTTCCACTAGGCAGATCAAGGAATTGATCTCTTGTGAGGGAACATGAGGAGCCATCAACATAAGTTAATTTGACAGACTCCTCCTCACAAGAGATGTCGCTTAGAGTTGTACGCTTGATGAGCTTTATCTTGATCTCCTTAAACTCTTCTAAGGAGAGATGTTTGGAAGGCTGAATGGATGGATTTGGTGGTTGTTGGGTAGGCAATGGTGTTTGCAGGACTGGTGAAGGGGGTCACTTACAACATAACAACACAAAGAGGAGATTAACCAAACTTAATCAAACAGTAAACTGGATTAACCACAAGTAAGACACTAAGAACACAAGTAATAAGTAAGAGACAAAACAAGAGAACAC
>BJCM01090930.1:0-25495 GCA_018326385.1 Flaveria bidentis | reverse complement strand
ACTTATGTATCGAAAACTATGGAAATCTCACCAACATTATGTTGACCTTTTATTTTTAACATGTTTCAGAAAATACTCAAGCTTGATCGCCTTTTTCGAAGTTGTTCACACCTAGGAATGGACCTAGTTAACTTAATGAATGAGCTTGTTATATTTCTTATATTGTGTTCTTATTTGAGACTTATGCTTGTAATGTACCTTTCAAACTTATGAATAATATATTTGTATTTAATAATAGCGTTATGTGGCTGTGAACGATCTTAACTCTCACTCCTCGACGTTTATGCCTTCAAGGTTGGGGTATGACATGGATTTCATTGGGACCTCCATTGTTTGAATCGAAGGAAAACGTAGAAACCCTAGAAACAAAAACCCCCTAATCAAGATGAGTGAAACCCTATTAGACGTGGGTGGTATGGTGCTGGTGGTGATGATGGTGAAGGTGTCGGTGATGGTAGTTGAAGGTGGTGTTGGTGGTTGAAAATTGCAGGTGGTGGTGGTTGAAGGTTGAAGGTGGTGGTGGTTGAAGGTTGAAGGTGGTGGTGGTGGTTGGAGGTTTCTGGTGGTGGTGGTGGTGGCGGTTGAAAGTGATGGTGGTTGAAGGTTGAAGGTGGTAGTGGTGGTTGGAGGTTTCTGGTGGTGGTGGTGGTGGCGGTTGAAGGTGGTGGTGGTTGAAGGTTAAAGGTGGTGGTGGTGGTTGAAGGTTGAAGGTGGTGATGGTGGTTGAGGTTAAAGGTTGAGGGTAGTGGTGGTTGAAGGTTGAGTGTGGTGGAAGTGGGTGGTGGTTAAAGGTGGTGGGATGGTGGTTGAAGGTAGAGACTTCAATGGTGGTAGGAGAAGTAGTGTAGATGGAGAAGAAGAAAAGTGAAAGGGGTATTTCTGTCATTTCATACGTACTTAACAACAATACTTAACGTCCATCAGTTTCAGGGACAATCGTTGTTACGTTTGTGCAAAGTATTAGACGAACCTTATAATTTCATAGAGTTAGGGACCAAAAGTGAAATCGGGCCTAACCACAGGAACCACCCGTGTAATTAAGTATTAAAACTAATTTCTCTTTCTTATTAAAGATCAATTTGATTAGAGTAACTTACTATTTTTGTCCCTGAGCTTTGACGAAAATCATGGGTTCAGTCCAATAGTTCATTTATTCCACTGACGGTCTAATAGTTTCAAGTTTTGTTTCAATTTCAAACAAGTCACTAACAACGTTAGTGTTTATTCTGTTAAGTGATGTAAAAAGACATATTTTCCCTTGCATTTAATAAACACCCATCCCCATCCCCACCCAACCTATTTCCCTCCTCTCTTTTTCTCTCTATCTTTTATATATCCTCTCTCTTCTCTTTCTCACCACCATCACCTCCAGTGACTACATCCACTACCATCATGCACCGTCACCACCTATAACCCACCGACCACCGCCAAATCCGGCACCCCTAGACCATCGTCACCTTGGGTGATCACAACCATAACTATCGCTCGCCACCACTATCTAAACCACCGACCACCACCATCTAAAACTGCCTCCTGCACCACCCTCCCCAACTACCGCCTATAGCACCCTCCTCAACCACCGTCTACACTACCCTCCCCGCTCACCACCTCCACCAAGACCACCACCACCACCACTTTAGCAACCCTTCCCTCCACCGTCGTCGACCTGACCACCGATATCAATCGTCGCCGCCGCCTAAAACCCCACGGCCACCACCATGAAACCCTTATCTTCTCTCTAGTCTCTCTCTTTTTAATCTATTGTTGGATGAAGACACAATTCGGTGGTGTGGCAGCGAGAGTGGTGGTGGTGATGACCTAGCGGCGAGGAGGTAGTTGGCAATGGAGGTGGCGGCCATAAGTAGTTGGGGGTGGCGGCGACACCGGAGATGGTTGGGGATGGAGGTGGCGGCCAGATATAATAGGGTTGGCAGTGATGGTCGTAGGTGGTTGTGGTGGTCGAAGGTGGTTGTGTTGGTGGTGGCACCGCAGGTGGTTGGGGTGGAGGTGGCGGATGGTGTTCTCTAGGTGTATGTATGTGTGTGTGTGTGTGTGTAAGAGAGAGAGAGAGAGAGAGAGATAAAGAGAGAAAAGAGAAAGATAAAGACGGGGTGGGGATAGGGGAGGGGATGGGATTTAAAAATATCAAGGGGTATAATAGTCTTTTTATATGATTTAACTGAACAAACATTAACGGTGTTAGTGGTGTGGACTCAGTTGAAATAAACCTTAAAACTATTGAACTGTTAGTGTAATAAATGAAGTATTGAACTGAAACCGTGATTTTCGTCAAACCCCAGGGACGAAAATAGTAATTTACTCATTTTATTAATTGCAATATTTCTCTCTTATCTTTATTTTTTAAAATCAATGTATCTTTTAATTAAGAAAAAAATTACATTTTTAATTAAAATAGAAGTAATAATAAAATAGTTTTATATAATATGAAATTTTCAAAAACACTAAACTTTTTTGAAATAAAATATTTTAAATCTGTTCTTTTTCAAAAAATTATAAAAATATGAACTTTTCTGAAATAATCTTATTAAAACAAACAGAATAACTACAAGCCAAACTTTTAATAAACAAGATTTTCATAAAAATAAATTCTTTTATAAAATAATCGTAGTACGAACATTTAAAATTAAAACTATTTAAATAAGATAGTTAAAAAATAATAAATTGTTTTATTTTCTTGAACTATTACGTATATAAAATTCATATCTTATATTAAAATATCATACTATAAATCATTATGTTTATTACTAATTATAATCCGTTTAATAAATGAGATTTTAGCCTATCTATCTATATATCTATCTGTCTGTTTGTCTATCAATCTATCTATAACAAAGAAAAAATAAGATAATACGTGATGCAATCGTAAGACTAATCATACTAACTTTTTTATTTCTTTCTATAATTAAAACTAATATTAAATACTAATAATATTACTCATACTATTTTCAAATAAAAAAATATATATATAATATAATAAATTGAAAATCTATTTATTTTAAAATAAAAACACACTTTTTAAATACCAAAAAGCAACGAACTTTTAAAAAACAATTTTACTTAAAACAAAATGTTTAAAAACCACAATTTTTTTATAAAACAAAAGTTTAGGAAAAATATTTTATTGTTTATTATTACTTAAAATAACTATTTATAAATATTATAATTATATTTTATCTTCAAGGATAGTTTTATAATTCATAAAATTTTTACTAATTATTTAATAATTTATTTATTCAACCCCTGTAATACACGGGGTACTAACCTAGTTTATGTATACAAAAATAGAGCATTTAGCCACGTTCTTTGCAAATATGACAATGGCCTTTAAAAAACATATATGACAATGATTTTAATTTTTGTAAAAATGAGTTGTCATGATGCAACTTTTAAAAGATAAAATATATTGCGAATACATATACATTTAGAACATCAATACGAGATCTATGACCATTAATACATTCTCATCAACATTACTGAAATGTTTAAATCCAAATCATAAAGAAATAAATTTATGAGCATTTACAGAAGGATTAGAGAGGCTATTTGGTACCATAATTGTCCATAAGCTCTATATATAGTGCTAAGACAAGTGATAATATAGGTAGAAAAGAATTTCTTGTTTCTTTCGTATTAAAGTCTTTTAAAATATGGTCAAAGCGTCCTTCAAGATTATGTTTATGTTTACATTATATCTTTGTATTTCACGTAAGCTTGATCTTATCAGTCCTTAACTATTGTTGCATTTTGAGTTTTCACTAAAGAATTATGATTTGCAGGTTGGCAAATCTCACATGGTTTGGTTGACAAAAGATTGGTAACGAGTCAACAAGCGCTCTCTGAGAATGATGATGACATTTTTATGAATAGAGTTGGTGATCCTTGTGATCCAAATGGTGGTTGCATTATTAATTGTCGAGTTGGTATGCCCCATTGTTGTAATGGTATATGTGCTTGTAGTTGTTCCCGTGAATGCCCTTGTCCTAGTAATGAGTTAGCTATTTAGTCTCCAAACATAGTTTTAAATGATGACCATCAAGATGTACCTTCATTTGTATACTTCAAAAAATGCTATATGAACGTGATGAATTTGAGTAAGTTTTATATAATGATCCATGCACCCTTCGAATATGATTATGAAAACAATATCAATCATATGTGTGAGTACAATTTATGGTTCAATGATCTAGAGATATCATAATTGATCCTTACAAAATAGTTTGTGTTTAAATTTTTATAAATATAAGTTGATTATGTGGTATTTGACAATAAAAAAATTGTAATTTTGAAAAGAAAATGTGTGAGTACAACTATACTAACGAAACATTATTTTTTGGTAAGTGTTCAGTAAATTTTAAGACACACAGTTTTGAATTGATAGAAACATCTTTTGGTAAGTCCTTTCCTTAATAAACAAACATATTATTACAAAGAAGGTAATATGTTTATCCAAGGAAAGTCTAAATGTTGTTATTAAAAGAAGATACTATTACTATTATAAATATAAAAAAATAATAAATAGTTATGAAGGTAACTGCTATAATCACTAAAATTTTATCTATATTACTATATCAACATCAATTTGGGACACAAATGTAATTTTACAAAAAAAACCAAAACATCTAATACAATTTCTTCCGCATTGCGTACAAGTGTTTCTTGCAATCATTCATATTTTGCATTTCATTAAATAAACTTCTTCAACAGTATAAAAAACTTCTATCTAATACATTATTTTGTACATATTATTAATGTATTATTTAATAATGTGAGATTATTTAACTATCTATATTATATATAATATTTTTTGAATCAAATTAAAATTAAAATTTATGATTAAGTATATCGTGCGTATTTGAATACTTAACTATATATTACTAAATAATTTTATAATAATAATAATAATAACAACAACAACGGTAACAGTAATAGTAAGAGTAATAATAATAATAATAATAATAATAGTAATAATAAATAAATAATACACAACTATGATCAGTCTTACACGTCGAAGAAGTGCCTTAGTGACGGATGTTTTTGTATTAATATATTACTTTTTTAATTTTCAATAAATGAGGATTTTCTAAAATAAATCTTTCACAAAATTCGTTTATTTTATAAATAATTAATATGATTATTGATTAATATAATTATTGCTTAATATGATTATTGATTAAAATAAAGTGAGTTAAATAAAGGAATAATGTTGTACACAAAAATAATTAGATTAAAGATTGTTAGCCCTTTAAACTTATATATATTATATAGACTGGAGTTTAAAATTAAAATTATAATAGTTTAGAAACCTATGTATTGCATGTGTTGAATTAAAATATTAAATTAATAGTTACTTATAAATGTTTAGAAATTATAAAATAAAAATTTAAGAAAAGAATAAAATTACATATCATTAAATATTTAAGGTAATAAAAAAATAACATTTTTCCAAATTTCCGTTTCTCAAAAACTTTTGCTTTACATGAATTGTTTTCTTAAACACTTCAAACTTTTATATAAGGACTTTTTTAAACAATGTCATTTTTATGTTTTTTGTATTAAAAACTTGATATTTGATAAATTTTTGTTTTTAGAAAATTATGTTTTTAAATAAAAAATCATGTTTTTAATTCATCAAAAAAAAATTGTTTTATTATTTGGAAATCATATAAATAATCATGATTTATTAGTATAAATATTTATCATTTAAATACTTTTATCATAATGTTATATATTATGATAATAGTTACATAAATGTACATTTTTTTTATATATTATATAAAAAGTTATATAAATTACAGACTTATTTAAACTTAATATGTGAGACTACTCAAACTTGATGACTGAGTCAACGACTCTAACTTATCTATTAGAGCCTCAAGGTACGGTTTAAACTCACTTGTGCGCAACTCGATTTGAGCTTCCATCAAACCAATCAGACTATCGAGTAACTTACAAGTGATTCGTCTTTTTTCACCGTGGTATATGATTCTACTTTAAACTTTTTTTAAAAACAATCATAGCATATCAACTTGAATATCCACAACTCCAAAGAATATGCCACCAATACATGCTAGCATTTGCTGGCTGTTGACCGTTTAAAATTTAACCCAAGAAACAACAAAACAAAAACATCACAACACAACATCATCAACATACTTTAACACACACACACATATATAGATCCTGTATCTATCTATGTGTTTTCCCCCTTTTGTATTACCAAATTGAGTGTGTAAATTTTATTGCTGGTGGCGTCACTCCACATCCCCATTCAAGATCCTTTCTCTTTCCCTGAGGTAAACCCTAAAACCACACTTCTTGTTTGTTTTCTTGAAATTTACTCTTTCAATTCTTTATTATCGATGGATATTGACACATGGGTATTATAAAGTTTCAATCTTTTTATAGAAATGGTGTTGAGAAGGGTGATGGGGATGATGATGGGTTGTCTTGGAATCAGTTGTTTGAGGTTAATTGATCAGCCCACAAGACCTTCACCACCTTCAGAATCTGATTCAACATCTGTTTCAGATGATGTTGATCCCAAATCATCATCATCATCATTATCATCATCATCATCATCAAAATCATTGGCATCATCACCATCATCAGTATCATCATCAGCTAGAATCAAACTCAGTGATGGAAGGTATTTAGCTTACAAAGAAAGAGGAGTCCCCAAGAACCAATCAAATTACAGAGTCATTCTTGTTCATGGATTTGCCAGCCACAAAGAGATGAACTTTATGGTTTCCCAAGTATATACACATAAATCCCTAATCATTTTTCATGTTTTGTATATAGATCTGTGTGTTTCATAACATTTCTTGCACAAACTCAATATCCCATTTGGATTTTAAGTTCAAGAATTGAAGTTTGACCTCAGATCTCAACCTTAGGCATAATAATTGATGTTCCAGTTGTCTGTAAATTTCAGAAACTAATGGATGAACTCGGGATTTACCTCGTGCAATTCGATAGAGCTGGATATGGAGAAAGTGATCCATTTCCAAAACGGTCGCTGAAGAGCGAAGCAAATGATATTAAAGAACTTGCAGACCAGTTGCAGCTTGGATCTAAATTCTATCTCATTGGTGTCTCAGTAGGAGCATATCCCGCATGGAGTTGTGTCAAGGACATACCCCACAGGTATAAACACAATTTATCTTTCATTTTACTGATTACTAATGCTAACGGTGTCAATTTTGACCCGTTTACTTATAAATGGGTGTGATTACTTCACTCTGTGCCAATTATGTTGTGGGACTAAAAGAATTGAAATTTGAAATGGTGTTACTTCACACAGGCTAGCAGGAGTTGCTCTAGTAGTTCCAATAATTAACTACAGATGGCCATCACTTCCTCATGATCTCATACAAGATGATTACCGCAAAAATCTTTCCAGGTGGGCGGTCTGGGTCGCCCGCCACACCCCAGGGTTGCTACACTGGTGGCTAACTCAGAAAATGTTCCCTTCATCTTCTGTTCTTGATAGAAACCCGAAATTCTTCAGTACAAAAGATTTGGAAGTCCTGAGAAACACTCCTGGATATCAGTTACTCAGCAAGGTAACCTTTTGATCATCTTTAAACGCATAATTAAGCGCCATTTTGGATTAAATGATAAAAAGATCACATTTTTATTTGTTCTTGAACTGCAACAGAGCAAACTAAAGGATGAACCGATATTCCATAGTCTTCGTAAAGATTTCATCGTTGCATTTGGGAAATGGGATTTTGACCCGTTGACTCTAGATGACCCGTTTGGTCGAAGTCAATGCCGTCTTCATTTGTGGCAAGGTTATGAGGACAAAGTTGTACCGTTCGAACTACAACGGTATGTTTCAAAAAGGTTGCCATGGATAAAGTACCATGAGGTTCCTGATGGTGGACATCTGCTTGTGTATGATAGTGATGTGTGTGAAGCTATTTTAAGGTCTCTTTTGCTTGGAGATGATCCTCCATTGTATAAACCTAAATTTGATTGAATTAATGATTCATGTAAATCATGTGATTGTTTGAGAAATGTAAATGCTTTGGATTTTGTTAATGTAATCTTTGTGTTCTTACAATTAAGACTGTTATTTATGTAAACATTAACTAGAAAGGTATTAAATTCTTGAAAAATATGAGATTTATAAAAAGCAAAGTGTTTAATATAACAATTACTATATAGTGTTTTAGCTTAATATTTCATATATTCTCTCTTTTAAATACTTTTTAATAACGAAGGCACAACACCTTTTAAAATACATTTTGTGCAACTTAAACCAATATTTTTTTATGCTAATAAACATTAGATGTCATTAGAATAAAAGGATTTCGGATAATATATATATATTATTTAATATTTCAATTTAGCATTCATGTTTGTTTAAACTTCATACATTATTTAATATTTAACACTGAAAGAATTTGTATTTAGCACTTGATATTTAGTATTTGATATTTGATATTCAATATTTGACATGTAAAATATTTAAAAATTTATCTTAAATGCTTTAAATTAATACATAAATTTTTATGTAATATTATTTTGACATTAGTAAATCAGTTAGTTCAAAACAACTATTATTTAGTATTTGAATCTAATAATTCTGTTTAACTTAGTACTTCAATCAATACTTAATCATCAAATTTAGCATTTTATATTTACAAATTAATATTAATATTTACTATTTTAACTTAAAACTATATTTTTGAGAATGTAATGGTTTTCCTGGAAAAAAAAATGTTGCATGGTCATCACTACAACTATGGTCATTTGAAACAATTATAGCATCGCTGCATATCAAACCAAATTCATATCAAGATCCACAACACTCTAAAACCAAATTCACCCTATAAAAGAAAGAAGCTTAACAAGAACATATAGTACAACAAGAACAAAAACGGGTCGAAAACAAAAAAATTAAGCAAATAAAAGATTCGGTATTCCAAATCTAGCTAACATAAACAAACACAAACCCATCATAACAATTAAGTATCAAAAGTGTAGATGTTCTTCATTCTGCAAGAGTATCAACTTTGAACCTGTAAAGCAGCTTCTTCTTCTTTGAGGTTGGATTGTCAACGGTGAGAAGTAATTTACCAAGCTCGTTGATTTTAAAACGATGGCTTATGACTGGCTCATCAGTCGCTGCCATTTTCTTTGGTTTTTGTATGTTAATCGTGTAATTACTTTCATTGTTGGGCACATATTCGGCACTGTAGCTCACTTCCCAACCAACTACTCTTAGCTCCCACACGATCGTGCATCTCTGCAATAAAAATGGACATTGATAATAAATAACATTGCATTTCTATGATATTTGCAATACATTACATGATCATGACAATATATGCTATCTACTAGTTTAGTAGAAGAAGAAAGATTATATGAATTAAGTTGAAGACAAATGGCTTTCTTTTGGAGGCATATTACCCATTACCATGAGAACCCATTACCAAAATACTCAACAAACCTTTAATACTACCCTTTGAAGGTATATTAAGAGTTAAGACAGATGTTTTACTAAAGATTTTAAGTAATTCATGTAAATTTCTTGCTCTTTCTGATCAAGAAGGCATGGTATACATTTAAAGTATAAATCTTTAATGTCTGTTATGTAAGAAAGTACAAGGGATTGGAGGCTTCATGTAATTTTATGTTCTTGTGCTGTTATGGTTAGTGTTTTACGCAATAACAATATTAGATTAAGGGATGTTGGGGATTGCGTTTTGAAGTGATTATGTTTGAAATAATCAGTTTGAAAACTGATGATAATTTTGATCCAAACACTTGAAACTGTTATATATGAGTTGAAGTCTTAATAATCAGATAATATTATTGCAAACACAATCCCAAACACCTGTAAACATGCAATACTAGAACATGTTTTATTTTTATTGGGCCTTTTTTATTAATTTCATCCTATTGACCCAAAAACAATCAATTACCTCACCATTGGACCCAAGCCCAAAAAAGTTAGTCAAAAACAATTAACTGAAAAACTGATTCATATGTGAACAATAACCAAATTAAGCGCATACCTTAAACAATTTGTTTCCATTTATAAAAAAACCAAAGTTTTAGGTTGCATAACTAGTTCTTTTTATTCTAACAATTTATGGATGAGCTTATGTGTGGATTTGTCATATTATGAGTTCTCTCAAGGAATAATAAATTAAGAGTTCAGCTCATAAGCTAGTTCGCAATACAGATGAAGGTGGTGTAATAAAACTATCCCAGTGAGTTTATTTGTAATTTTACCTCGTTAACGATAATCTCCACAGTTTGTTTAGTGGTTGGTTTAACAGTAACAACTGCAGCCGGATCATCAATCGTAAATTCTGGATTGCAGTCACAATAATCTACACTCAGCCCACCATACTGAATCGGGACATGCTCTGGACCCACATATCTATGAAAAAAGTCAACAAAAATCACCAAAATCAAACTCATAACCGAAAGAAGCAGTAAAAATATATAGATTTACAAGCTAACAACAAAATATATTAAAAATCAAAGAAAATGAACATACTTGAAAAGGGTTTCCGCAGTTCTCGCTGGGCTGGCAAACACAAACTTGCTCTTAGTCCTTTGAGTCATGAACGGACTCATCATTGAATAAAAAGCCATATACCACCATGGAACATTAATGAACACCTTCGAAGAGCAAAACAATTAAAGTTTAGTATATGCTAACAATCAATGAAATTTAACACTTCAAGTTAACACTAATTACTGCACATTTAAAAAGCTGGGAAGATGGGATTCTATTTACTAAAAGACTTGTGGACCATGATAGATCCACTAAATTAAGGTCAAATATCAATCAAGATGTCATTTCCAACTCATTAGTGGAGGTGAGTTCACATTCTAAAATCATTACGAATATGAAAGGCATATATTGAGAACATAATTCTTTATGTTTTTTTATTAACCAATTAATAACCCTGAAAAACAACAATTAATTTTAAAAACACTAATCATAGCTTGAACTTCTATTTGTTTAGTGTAGGATGGAAGATCCTGCAATTAAATGAGTATGACATTCTTTATGTTCCAAGATTTGAACTTTTTCTATTTTCTTGTTAAACAAGCATAGCATAGATAAATAACAATTAACAGCCTTTAAAATAAAAAAACAACAATCAATCTTTAAAATCATCGATCGACGTTCTAACTACTAATTAATTGATACACAAAGAAATATTTGAATCGTCTAACTTCTAAATGATCATGAAGTTACCTATGCTTCAAGATTTGTACTTCTTCCATTATCTATATTATAAAAGCATAGCATAGATCAATAACAGATAAACGGCCCAAGTTCTTGTCAAATTATAACCCATGTTACATCTCAAAACAGCAAGTAAGTTTAAAATCATTAATCAAAGTTCTAACTTCTAATTATATAACACAAAGTTCAAGATCCTGCAACTATATGAGCATGAGCATGACAATCTTCATGTTTCAAGATTGAAACTTTATAATCTCCTATCTTAAACAAGCTAAGCATAGATCAATAACCAACTATAAACAACAAATAATCTCCAACAAACATATCAATTCACCTGTTTTGCGACGAATTCAGGGTAATTATCCTGCAGCAGCTGCAAAGCTTGCTTAGTAGCCAACCGAAGCTCCCTCTTCCCCGGCCCGGGCGAATTCTTCAGATCACTCACCTGAAAAATAGTATTAATCCCACCAGGCCTAAAATCCAACTTCCTAATACTCCTCTCAAGAAACTGAATCCTCCACTTCAAAAACCTAGTCCTCTTTTCCTCATCAGCAAATGTCTTCTGATACAATTCTTTATCTTGAAACTCACCATACACATTATAACAAACAGGGTGTCCTTCTTTATCATACCCATGCATAAACACAACCTTTTCAAGATCATCACCAAGATCTTCATCCACCAAATCATCAATGCTAAAAGCTTTCCTCCATATCAATGTGTTCTTAAGCATTATGAAAGAATCCTTAACCTTAAAGTCTCTAGCCCTCAAGAACTTGAGCAGAATCACATCAGTTCTCTCATCTTTCAAAAGGGGTATCCCCCAAATTGAGATCTCCTCATGATTTGACTTGATTTCTGAAGTGGGTTCTTCTTGATTAGATGAAACATAGAAATCTTTGTTAGCAATTGCTTCTTGAACCATCTGTTTGAACTCAGTGAGTGACCCTTTTTCCAAATCTGATAGATCTTTGATTCTGTTGCTTTCTTCTTTGAAAGAAACCATGGATTCAGGGATCTTGTTAATGGGGTTTTCCGGTGGCTGTATCAGCTCCCCTACGGTGGATGACAACGGTGGTGATGGTGGTGTAAAGGTGGTTTCTTTGCTTGTTAGAATGAGGGGTAGTGACAGTGGGGTTTCTTGCTCCACCACAGGCACTGGTGGCGATGGTGGTGGGATTTCTAGGGTTCCGCCGTCCTCCAGCGCCGGTGAGGTGGCGGTGTGGTGGTCGTCGGCCATCGGAGGCTGAAAAAGGTTGTTGATTTTTGAATTTTGATAAAGCAGAAATTAAGAATTGAAGAGTGATGAAGCTTTATCAGTGAGAAAAATGTATGCTAGTAACAGAGAATGTATGGTTGGTAAAGAAAGAAAGTATGATGAATTGTTGACCCTTTTTTAATAATTGTTTACAGTAAGTAAATAATATTCTTTATTTTTGTGTCATTAGTTTTACTTGCTTTTCAAGCCTTGGTAAAAGTTAAATATTATCCATATCTTTTTAATATTACCGTTGGAAACATTTTAAAATATAGTCTTTTATGATTTTAAAATACCAAACATGTGGAGTGGAGTTTGGAGCCTATGATAAAAGATGAGTTTTACGATTAAGATTAAGATGTTATGAGTTATGGCTTTACACAGATCAAAATTTGTCTAGAAAGAATTTAGATATTATTAATTAAAAATGATAGGTTAGACATATGAGTAAGTAATCTATCCATCTTGGTAGTTTGAAAAGAGTAAAAGATTTTCAAGCCAATCTATCAACTAAATGGGATTTTTAATGTTATCGTGTACCAAAGATATTATCAGCGATATATCTTTTAATACTATATAATAGTAAATGGAGTAATTAAAATTAAATATGTATCATGACTATCAAGATGACTCTTAATGGAGATACCCAAAACTACTTTCTACCAAAGTTGCAATGTTAAGATGAACTACCAATCAAAACGAAAATTTTCAAGTAATTTGAAACAAATGTCTTACACATGTAAATCTATAAGAACCTCTTTATTGACGGGAGTAAAGTTGGTAATCCTAATGGCTTACATGGTGTAGATAGTTTAAGTTAATGGGCACAACACCGTACAAACCAAGTCTATATTAAACTCCTTTTAGGACATCTGCCATCAAAAGCCAAATACACATTATATGGAGGTTTGAAACCCTAGTCGTATATGTCATACATCAAAATGGAAGCCATCTGTGTTTTCTAGCTCGGTAAAGAGTATTTTTAAGAAGCCGGTTAAAGATGTACGAAGATTAAATGTAAAGATGAGTCATGAAATGAAGTATAAGGGTAGAAAGCTTAAGAACTACGTTCTTCATGAATGCCTCTTAAAAAGGTGAACATACCATCTTTTCACTAGAAGTATCCATATACTGTTTTAAACTTTATTATTCTGGTGTTGATAAGGCTTTACTAAAAATAAAATACGATAAGCGTTGTTCAAGAAGAAATACGATATTGAGAATAAATATAATTTTATAGTTAATGAAGTAATATAATACCTAGAAACTTTATATAATAATTTTATAGTTAATAAATAAAATATATATGTGGATTTGATATTTAAAATTCATCATTTCATACAATTAAGTTGAGATGGTGAAGTATTTTTTTCTAAGTTAAAAATAAGGCTAAATGAAGACTTAAATATAAGTATCAAATTTAAGCATTACAGAGAATCAAAGAGCCCAATGACACCCGGTTGTTTAAGTGATTATCTCCCTCTCAATAATGAGGATTCAAGTCTCGTCTGTAGTTGTAGTACTAAAGTGCGTGAGCCTACCGTTTAAAAAGTACATGAGAGAGTATTTATGCTAAGTTATGATGGATTAAATGATGAAATAATATGACTATGATGTTGAGTTCTTCCTCACTGGTATAGAAAATGAGGGTCGTGTGTTTCTATATAACATTCAATAGTAGAAAAACATCTCCAACCCGTAAAGGATACTATTTTTTGCTACTCTAGGGTGGTAGAAGTGATCGTCATATCGTTCGAATAAGTAATCTCAGAGAGTATTTATGTTAAGTTATGATGGATTAAATGATGAAATAATATGACTATGATGTTGAGTTCTTTCTCACTGGTATAGAAAATGAGGGTCGTGTGTTTCTATATAACATTCAATAGTAGAAAAAACATCTCCAACCCGTAAAGAATACTATTTTTTGCTACTCTAGGGTGGTAGAAGTGATCGTCATATCGTTCAAGTAAGTAGTGGATTTGAGGATGCATATAGTAGATATTGGTTTTTTATCCAATTTGTGGCAACTTTTAGTTTATAACCACTAAAATTGAATTCTAACATGTTGGAAGTGATTATTTTGATTGTGAAACAAGAAAAATGTTTGCATGCAAGTGTTTGGGTTGAAATTGGAAAAAATATAATAAATTTATATGCTAAATTCTCAACTATGCATAGATTATGTCACATAATTAATGTGCTAACTTGTAAAATTCATATAAAATAAATATTCACTAAGACAATTTTCATTTACAAGATAACACGGTCATAAATATTTTCATTTTTTTTCTGAAATAGACAATAAGAAAAGGACAATAATCTAAATAAAGTTAAAAGAAAACATCAATAAACTAATTAATTATATCCTCTGAAATTAAGTAGCTAAAGGTGAAGCCTTAAACAAACAAAGGCCATTCCCAAATCACCAATTTCATTTCATCATCCAAAGTTTGAAAAATGAATTTGTGAAGATTGCACCATTTGTAAATCGGAATTCGTTTGACACGAGTTTTCATCGCTTATCAGTGCCCTGCAACAAAAAATAATATTAAATTAAGAAAACTATAAGATCGATCAGACTACTAGAAAATGACAATATTAGATACTTTAAATAGAAAACAGTCAAAGGGTCAATAGATACTCGCTAATCACCAAGAAACAAACCAAAAGAGACGAATGCTACAATGAATTCAAGATCTTACTCGCGAGGCCGAGAAGCCCAAAGAGAACTCAAAGCCCGTAAACGTCCATAATACTCGCTAATCACCAAGAAACATTTTGCTGCTTGTCGAACTGTCAGTATCTTATGTAGTTGATGCAACATCTGTTGTCTCAAATTATCAGCCTATAGTGTAATAAGTTGGATGTTAACCATAACGAATTGAAAAACACTTAGAGCATCGACAACGATCCAAGTACATTTGGGTTTATGTTTTACCTGATGAACGAAACCTTCGAGATTCGTAAGTTTCCCAAGCGCGACCGCCATATGGTGGACCCCGTTGTTGACGGACCCACTAGCAATGGTGTCAACCAATGACTGATGTAACTGATCTAAACCTTGGGTCAAGGCTTCTTCAGTTTGTTGTGTGGACTGCTGCAGGCTATAAATCCCCACAACTTGTTGTTCTGTCAAAGGATCTAGTTGAACAGCTAACATCTGTCAAATCAAACACACAAAACAAAAACATCATTTGGTGCAAAAAAAACTGTCACTCAGGTTGTGTAACAGGTCAAAACATATTCTATCAAATTGGGTTCAGGTCAAAACGGGTCGTTTACATTTACAATGTAAATATGAAACCTTGATAAGCTCTGAGGGTCGAAAACCGCCCATCCAAAGGAAGCAGCGTTCGGCTGGGGTAGTCCACATGCCGGTTATCAAGTGTAACACATCAGATCTAGCTGCAACAACTTTAAACCTGAATATTTCATCATAATGTGCAACAAAGCTATCCACTATAACGCGTAAATCACCATCAGATAAATGCGATTGCAACCCTTTTCGCAGTTCAGCCATATGCCTCTGATCATCATCAAGCCATCGAGTGTATTCCATGTTGAATATCGCTGCACCTGCACATACAGAATCATATCATAGCTTATTATAAGTTAGTATCATTGTAACTTTTAATCTTTATGTAATTTAATAACTAACCAGAACTAAGGTTCCCTCCACCACCTCCCAAGAACAGCCCCTAAATATCACAATAATATGTTAGGAACAAAGTGGCAAAATAAACGACACAAGAATTTAACATGGTTCGGTCCCATGCGGGCCTACGTCCACAGGCTGTAACTAGGTTTTTTTATTAAGCTCAGACAAAATATCACAGTTATATATGAGGGGTATATGTAAAACCTGTGATCTAGCGCGTTGAAGATCTTGTTCGAGTTGAGCTAGCCGTATTCTGCTGGACTCTAGCTGTTGAACGTATGCCTGCAAACGATTGAGCCCGCGATCATTTTGGTGATCATGGTACGCGAATTTGAACAATTGAAACCGCGGGTTCAGAGTATTTTAAATGAAAAAAAATGATATTTGTTTGATGAGGCAAGAAACCTTTTTTCTGAGCCTGCTCTTTCTTGCTGCTTCTCTGTTTTGAGCTAAGCGCCTCAATGTCTGCAAACAGTGTGAAGTTCAAACTCAATTAAATTCAAAAAAAAAAATTAATCAAGATTGATGCTTTTATGTGTTTGTAGTTTGGTAATGTATCAAAATTTATTTATATTTGCAAAATAATGTTGTTGATACATATATGTCAAATGGGCGTTGTGGGTTGGGTTACGGGTCAAAACGGGTCGGGTTGAATTATGTCGAATAAATCATTAATTCATCCTTTCAAGACATAAATAAACCCTTTTAGGTACACGTCAAAACGGGTGGGGTTAAAATGTAAATGTATGTATATAACAAAATGAACCTTGGCATCCAGTGTTTTCTCTGATGTTGAACCAGTACCCTTCCTCTGCATGAAAAATTGAAAACCAAGAACAGTGTGAAAATACTATTTTTAAATAAGTTTTTTGATTTGTTAATTGTTTTTCAGTTGATGTAAACTGAAGTTATAGGGATTTGAGAAATCATTACAGTAAAAACCATCAACTTTGAGATTAAAAAAATAATAATAAAAAAATAAAGACTCTCTCTCTCATATGTTAAGGGAACATATATGAAAAACAAAAACTTGCTGTTAGTTTTCTATACTTTCAGATGTCATGGGCATGATATTATGATGTTAAAGAAAACAATTATGAATGGTGTTTTTGTGTAGAAAATTTAATGTTGGATTATGTGCAGGCATAATGACAAGAAAATGAAAAAAAAATTAAACCTTTTCTGAGAAGGGTTTAGGGGCTTGTTGAGAATGTGATGATCCTCCTGTTGTTACAGGACTACCACCTTCTTCACTTTCCATTTCAAGTTGTTGTTGTGATATTTGAAGATGTTGCAATTGTTGTCGGAATATGTGTTCTTGTTGTTGTGGTGGTTGTTGTTGTTCTGAAGATGGTTGTCTATTGTTACTACTCATAGGAGATTCGGGTTCTACGTGAGAATGAGTTTCTGGTTTATTTGCAATTGCGGCATTTACAGCTGATCCTGAATCTGTACTCGAATTACTCCCCTGTTTTTAGTAACATAAAAACCCAAGAAAAGAAAATTACTTGTTGGGTCTTTGAATTCATCTTGAATTTGGTTGAAATTTATTATTTTAAAAAGACAAGAAAAGGTGAATTACTATATCAATCTAAAAACATGTTTTTTTGTCAAACAAATGGTATATGACACAATCTTTGACTAGGGAAATGCAAAGGAAATCAAGTTGTTTGATTTGTGTCCAATAAAGGGATAACTTGTTGAGAAAGATTGAAGTTGAATGTTGATTTTACTAATTATGAAAATGGTAGCAAATGGTGTAAAGAATGGTCAGAACAGAGAAACTCAAGAAAAGAAAGTAATTGTTGGAACTTTGAAATCATCTTGATTTTGCATAAAAATAGCTAAAAAAAACCCAAGAAAAGGGTAAGTTACTTAATTGGGTGTGTAACATTCATACTATATTAACCTAAAAACATGATCTTTTACCAAACAAATGTCATATGATTCAATCTTTGAAGTTGGAAATTATTTTACCCTAATTATGAGAATGAAAGAAAATGGTGAAAGATGTTAAGGTACAAAAAATTACTCTTGGGGGTTCATGAACTCTCATAGGCCATGAAGGGAACATATCCAGAGTAGCTGCTGGCCTTGGTACAGTTTGGTATAAAGCTGCAACAACACCACCATAAAGAAAGATCATTTAGGATCACAAATCACACTTTTTGGTAGAAAAATTGATACCTAATCCCTTTCTGATTTTCTGTTTTTCCTCTGTTTTAATGTAGGTGTAGTTGGTATCTTTGACACTTTCAAACACACTAGTGTGAGTTTGTGTTCTTGAGGAATAATGAGGATGAAGTTGGTTACACTTTAGCAGAAGTTAGAAAAAGAGAGTAACAGAAAGTAAAGTGTGATGAAATCAATGGAAGAAAGTAATATCATACTGGTTTCATCAGTGTGGGTCTTGTATCCTTGAAGGACAATAGCTTCTTCTAGCTCTCCAAAATCAAAAGATGACCCTTCTGGATTACTGATAAACATGAACAAAATTGTCAGAAAAAAAACAGGGGATTAGAATAAAACAATGTTAAAAAGATTGAAACTTTTGATTAAAAGTATAACAAAAATGAAAATGATTGTACATGAAGCTTGTGTTTGGAGGATTAAAGGCAGGGAAAACAGAGTATTGCAGGTGTTGATGGTGATGATGATGGTGAGAAGGTGCAGTCTCTTCAACTCTATGACTAGCCATGCAAATATTCTTTCACATCATTTTGATTCAAGATTATGTAATCTGCAAATGAAATTTAGTAAATTAACACAGGCCCATGTCATAAAAACCATGAATGATCATGTAAAAGCTCAAGAATCTCACAAACTACCATAAGTTTTTAAGAGCTAAAAGAAGATGAAGAGGTGAAGAAGATGATCAAAGCTCACTCCTTTTTTTCAAGATTTTGAAATCTGCAAACAAAATTGAGTAACTAAACAAAATCCCATGTTATAAAACCAAAATTGATCATGTAAAAGTTCAAGAATCTCACAATATATGGTAAGTGTTTAAGAGCTAAAAGAACTAAAGAAGATGAAGTGTGGAAGAAGATGATTAAAGCTCACTCCTTTTTTAAGATTTTGAAATCTGAAAACAAAATTGATACCCATATCATTAAAACCTTGAATACTCATGTAAAAGTTCAAGAATTCATAAATTCTCAAAGAATCTAGTAGATAAGTACAAAAAAACTAGCACTTTTTCAGGTGGAACTATGTGTTGAAGAACTAAAAGATGATGACTTGATGAAGAAGAAGATCAAAGACATCATATCAAGGTAACATCTGAATAGCCACCAAAGAAAGGTTGAGTCTTTTTCTCAAACATGTCTCTTTCTCTCTCTAACTTTCTCTCTCTACTTTCTGTCTCTCTTTTAGCATTTCAACTTTTGATCTTTCATGGGTATTTCAACTCTCAACTCTCAATCTCCTTCTCTATGAAGAAACCTATGGTTTAGATAACTTCATTACCTCATTCTCATTAAAAATAATAATAAAAATTATGAACATAATTTGAAGATCATATAGTACACAAATTTTGTTCTTGCAACACCTTCTCCTCTTCTCTTTGTGGAGTTTGAAGACAAACAGAAAATAATAAAATAAAAACTCAAGAAACTATATAAAAGTATAAGAAATTGTTGGGTTTGAAGACAAAACATAGATAATAAAAAATGATTTTATAAATATTTAAATTTTGTTTTGTATATAAAATTAAAGAAAAAGTTTTGGCAGGAACCCACTAGAAATCACTGACTCCTATTCCACTGTCTAACCGCCTACGTTTTTCTATTGGTTGTTCTTTTGGGGTCCTCAGAGCCTTGCAAGTACTTGTAATAATATTAAGGGGGTATATATGTTTTTAATTTGATTAGATTAATTAAAATTTTGTTATTTAACCAATAGAAATGCAAATGAGACAAGGTTTTCTTTCAATAAAGGAGGTCTTTTATGTAGAAAAAGAAAAGGCCTTCTTTCACTTTCAAACTTACAATCTTCTTTTTATGAGAGAATAGGTACACAACTATACATGCAACAATGCAAGTAGACCAAGTTGTAGTTAAGATTGTAGGATTATTATTGTTTTGTTGACTACTCCATAAATGTTATCTTAGTTATGTTATTTATATCGTTTTATACTTCTATGTCTAGGTTAAATAGTGTGTTGGTGTTGTAAATGATATAAATTATAATTTTTAATATAACATAAATCCAATCCAGGTTATAAGTAGATTTACGCATCTAACTTGTTTATCAATCACCTCATGTATGAGTTGAGTTGGTGACACCTTACATAAATCATACATTGGTCGTGAATAGAAGAGATTCATAATTCATAAGGAATGTCATTTCTCTAATATCAACAACGCGTTTTGGACATATTGGTTGTAGATGAGAAAAAAAATCTCACAGTTAAAGATTCTCAGGTGGGAGTTTGGAAAGTTTTCATCTGGGCAACCAAAAATAAATTCGTGAGCTTCTCGTGGGCAAAATGGACAATATTATTGGTGTAAGGTGTCGTGTGTTACAGTTGGTATAATTCACAAAAGGATACTAAATTTTCAAATCAAACATGTACCCATATATATATATATATATAAGAGTTTCAGTATATGTCCACCTTAACCATTGGAATCTAAAACCGAAGACATATGGGTTAAAGATGAGGTCGATCATCATAATACAAAATAAGAGCCATTAAACTTTCAATTTGGTCCGTCAAGAAGCTCGACTATTCTTCTTCTCGACTTGGGGAACTTTACCTAAAAGTATATATCACACATGTATAATGACAATGTTAAATGAATAAATAAATTATTAGTCTAAATCACTTTTGAAACCAACAATTTAAAAATGAATTAAATGGCTCATTACTATGTTCTATGCGCACATAGTTGTGTGGTGTGTTTGTAATTCACATGATGACTTTAATCAACGTATTTTCACCATTCAAGTGGCATACAACATGACCTATTAATTTGGTAACATTGAGATTTTTTGCTAGTTAAAACTTAGAACATGGTTGTGCCTTTGGGGTGTATAGTTGTGTGCCATCCACATTGCACCCAATATTACCTAAAACTTATGTAAACTTTCAAATGCATGTTATGAGCCATTTCACCATATTGTGAGCTTCAATGCTATCAGTTCATAGTATTATATTCTTCAACAAAATATGTGAGATTCATAGTTCCAATATATGAAGGTCATTTTCTTCAAATATCAATCTATATGAAGGTCACTTTCAAGTTTCAAATGTATGGTATGAGCCATTTCACCAATCAAAGTTCATTTACTTTAATGTGAAACATACTTGCAATTAAATATTTACTACCACTTATCATATCTATCTTACCTAGTTTGAGTTGAAAATTGTATTAGATGTAAGTAGGCTTACATTCCTAACACACAAATCAAGCATTTGTGTAATAAATTGAGTAAATTTGATGTATTTATCATTTAAAAACACAATTTTATTATAAACTTTATTTTAAATTTTATTATCTACTCATTTGGCCACTTAAGAATCTTCAATGGCATCTTGTCCAATTACAACTGGTTACCTAAAAAGTCATTGCAACCTAATTAGAGTGCTTTAGCCAATAACAACCAATTGGTTTCATCGCTTATAACTATATAATAACCTGTTTACCTTATTTAGAACTGATTATCGCCTATTTACCCTCCAAAAACCTATTTTAGTGAGCCAAATCATTTAGTTACATGGTTCATCTCTAGATTGTATGACTTGTCATGTACAACTTTTGAGGGCATAATGTATAACTTTTGCTGCCCAAGGTACAACTAATTTTGATGCATAAAGTACAACCTTTTTATCACAATATGCAACATTTTAAACATCAATCAACTTGGAATCTTTTATTCTTTTTCATTCCTTGATACATGCTCTAATAATTATGGTTTAATTACTATTACTATTACTATATATTTCAATAGTTACGTACATGTGATGCTAAGAAGGTATAGTTTGTCCTGGTATTATTGATACAATACACAAATGATGTTACATTAATACTCTAGTGATGTTGCGAGCCTAACAAAGTATTCCAAGCCTAATGCCTTCGGAGGTAAACTTAAAACGGGCATGTAAATTCCAACACCTGATTATAAGGGCTCTAATCATCGTCGGTCAACAAGACTCTTTTAAGTCCAACCATTTATCCTTTCCTACAAAGACTAAAAAGTCTAACCACTTATCTTCTCGTACAAAGGCTACGTAGAGATAACCCTTCATGTGAAGTTTTGATAAAGTTAAAAAGTGCTCACTAACATCCATTATATGAATCAAGGAATAAGATTGCTTACTGCCCCTAACCAATTATCAACAGTCTTTAAAAAGTAGTAACATAAAACTTAAGCGATATAAATCTTTACTCTAAATAGGACCTAACATTTTACTTGTAAGTATTGAATTCACATTAGTTTTATAAAAATCAATCATCAATGCTAGTAGATTATAAAATCATAAGTACTTCAACGACATTGTACAATAACAATAAGGTGGTGTTTGATTTTTACTAAAATCTCTTTCCCACCTCTTCATTTGCGCGCACGCAGACGCGGGAAGAGGTTTTGAGTGCGCAGAGGTTTGTTTTTTTGGAAGACATTTCATTAAAAAACGTCTGCAGGAAGTCTGCATGAAGAAGATGTGGTGTTACCACTTCTCAGGTCTTCTCAACCTCTTCTCCTCTTTACCCCCAACCCTTTCAGACTTTTCTTCTTATTTGTGTTCAACCCTTCAACCCACCACTCCTCTCCTCTCATCTCCTCACTACAGCCCATCTCCGGCCGCCGCCGCCCACTCCGCCACAAAACCTCCGCCGCCATCAGCCACCTCCGCGTCATCCCCTGGATCTTTGCCTGGACCCAGGCCCGCTTCGTCCTCCCGGCGTCGCGCGTACAACCACGTACAGCGAATGGCCCTTCTTCCAAACGAATCCCGGTGGGTTATGTCGAAGATGTGACCGCCGTCGTCGACTTCTTTGCGAATTGGGGTGAGATTGATGCAATCGTCGTTGGGGAGTGTTGCTGTGGGGATGAACGAAGATGGGTAGGCGGTGGCGGTGGTGGAGACGATGTGTGTGATGAGTATTGTGAGAAGTATGGTGGCTGCAGTAGTTGATTTTGCCATTGATGTAAAATACGTATCTAGTGTTGTATATGTATATATTTTGAGAAATCATTAATCTATATTTATAAAAATCTTTACTACTAAGTAAGATTACTGAACAAACAAAACAATTTTTATCCTGTTATGTATAAGAAAAATATAATCTTTTGAAAGTTTTCAATCGTAGCTTATTATTTATCCATTGATTGCTAATGTACTGTTTAAGTAGTTTCGTAATAACGATAAATGGTTCATAGCTTCTTAATGGTTAAACGTAACCGTAAGTCTGATAGTTAATAAGTAACATCTTAAATAGTCACCTCTTAACTATTCAGATTTAACGTTACATTTTAAGCATTAAAATACAGCTATTAATAGATAAGCTCAGTAATGATTAAAAGGCTATAAACAGAGATCAACAAAAAAAAATTATTAGGTTACCTATCATATCAAATAATATAGTGAAAAACTAAAATTCTATTAAATCTGAAAATAATAATAATGGACCCATTCTCTCTCTCTCTCCCTCTCTTACCAAAGTTGTATGGAAAATATTTTATGTTGTTTTCATCAACCACTTGGGGTTACTTTGACATTTACCAAATTATTCCTTTTTATTATAAAAACAATGATTGGCCAAAGGAAGTTATTGGACCCAAACAACAAGATAAAGTTATTACTTTAATGGATTAGGTGTGCATTGGACATCCATTTCTTGATTTGTTACACAGGAAAACTTTTGAGAATAGGATGTTCATTAATTGATCATGTATTTCATGCATAAAGTATTGTACCTTGATCACTTCTAAGTTCTGTTTTTATACAAAACTTTGACCAAATCGTAGGTCAAATCTTGTTAGTTTTCTTGATTATTCTTAATTAGTCACAAAACCTTTCTTATTTTATTTGTATAAAAGTTATCATCCTTTAGGGGGTAACAACAATAATATTTTATTTGAGGTCGTCTTCAAGACGTTATTTAAACCCTAGAAGAGTAAACTTTAATTGTATATTTTTTAAAATTTATGATATCTAAAAATGATTTAAAATATTATATGTATATATATTAATTATCAACTTTATATACATTTTTTAAAACTTATGATATCTAAAAATGATTTAAAATATTATATGTATATATATTAATTATCAACTTTATATACATCATGGGTGGTAAATTGTTAAGTGAGTTGTACTCATCGTTTTTCTTTTTTCTTTTTTTAATCTTTAACTTTTCCGTTTTAAACCAATACTTTTACATATTTGACAATTTAGTCCCAACTATTTTTATTTTCAAGTTTGGTTGCCTATACTTTTCATATTTACAACTTTGTGTTTTACGTTTCAGTCTAAATGTTGTGAGTTAAGCGTATATGTGTGGTTTGACATTTGTACACTTATTTTTTTCCAGTTTAATGGCCACAGTGTGTTGTTCCTTTGTCAACTTACTTATTGTTATATATGTTTTACATTTTATCTGCGTTTACTTTTCGTTTAGTTTATTTTTTTCTTTTATAGTTTTTTTCAATACCAGATTTTGGGTATTGGTGGTCATTAGTATTGGTGGTCATTAATGGTAGTATGTTATTGGTGGTATTTAGCATAGTTTTACGCCCCCGCCAGAAATGGAGGCTTAGTACTAGCATTTACATAAATAGCAAGATATTGCATGCAATTAAGGGCTAACGAGGTTGTACTTAGCGAATCATGTTTGTATATTCGAAAAGATTCTTGCTATTCATAAAACTATAAGAAGATACATAATTCTTTTATATAATAAAATTAATTTTTACCGTGTTAATGTTGAGTATTTTATTTGGGTGGATCTTAAAAATTTAATATGGTTGGTGTTATAATTTTAAGAGTCAGTTGATTTTGGATTATACAAGTGCTATAATAAAAAAAATTCATAGCGTGTGAGTGACTCACTACTCAAAGGGTAGCTTCATCCATGGACTATAGCCCAAAAAACTTGTCAAATATATGTACCCAAATACACCACAGAAATATAGGGTTGACATGAAGAAGATGACATGTTTCGGTTCGAGTTTTTATATTTTTATATTTTATTGATACTTTATAGTTAATAGTTACTAACAAATAGTGGTGGTTATTTTTACAGTTTTCAATTATAAATATAATTTTCATTTAATCCTTATCCTGTGCGTGTGCGTGTGCGTGTGCGTGTATAAATAAATAAATAAA
>BJCM01090928.1:0-14789 GCA_018326385.1 Flaveria bidentis | reverse complement strand
CAACCAGAAGTGAAGAACAAGATTGCTTCGGAAGAACAAGATTGCTTCGGAAGAACAAGACTTCTGCGGAAGAACAAACTCCTACGGAAGACTCTATTCCTACGGAGTCCAAACACTTGTATAATGCAAGTGTTACAAGTCAACAAGGCAGTTATGCGGATCCCAAGAAATCCGATGATTCCTTAACTGACACAAATCAAATCCCAAGAGATTCGGTGTTTCCTATAACAGAAACATCATTGTCTATATATATGAATCCTAGGTTTCGTTTCAAGGAGGTTGTTTTCATACGATTGATTGACCGACAACAACAGCAGCATTATAACAATCACCTCAAAGTCTCTCAATCGAACCCTAGCAGCCGTCACATCATAACATACTTTGATATCGTTCATTCATTACATTTGTAATCATCAACATGTTCTAATAAAATTCATATTAATCATAATTGTGTTTTGCTGCATGTGTTTTTGAACATTTATTGATATTTAAAGTTATTGCAAAGCAATTAAACCAAATCAACGTTGATTCCGCAAACGTTGACTTGTCAATCGACTGATATTGATAATTCCTGTTCGCGATCCTTGGATTCACAATAACAAATAAAAAAGATTATAAGTAGTGAATGTAAGGATTTTCTCACTATCATCACAATACTTTTTTTCTCAAAACTAATAAAAAAACTATTTTGTTTCTTTTTATAATTTTTACTTTTAAACCTTTGAGGATTTTTTGAAATTATACACAACATTTTCTCTCTTTATTTTTTTAAATTGATACTATTTATTTTGTTTCATTAAAACTTTTATACTTAAGTCTTCAAGTTATGTCAAATTTACATTTAATAACCTGAACTTTTTTTAAAAATTTTAGACATAAGCCTTTGAGTTAGATTAATTTACATTTATGCACCTAAACTTTTTTTTAAAATATTATATTTAAGCAATCGAGTTATGTCAAATTTACATTTAATCACTTTAACATTTTTTAAGTTTTATATATGAGTATCCGAGTTTTGTCAAAATTTCTGTTAACTAATTTATAATAAAGTTTGTTAATTATAATAAAATCACAATTTATGTATTCATTATTTTTCTTATATGTTTTGAGTTATTTATTTTTTATAGTTTTTTTCGTAGTACACCTTTTTATCAGTGTTTAGTACACAATCTTTTTTCGGGTGATTAGTACTAACGTATAAATTATCAGATTAAATATTTCAACTTTTATAACCCCAAAAATTATTATTATGACATTCTCATATCCATTAAAACCGTACCGTGGCGAAGCGCGGGTTTAGTCCGCTATAAATTTCATATGTATGGACACACGATTTTAGTGGTTAAGAATAACTCTTAAATTATTTTTTTAATCAATATATAGGTCTTGTTCAATCTTGAATACACATATACAAAGACTAATTTAAATAAAAACCATAAAATATTAAGAGTCGTGAGAACTTCAAAAGTACAAAGAAACTTGTTAACTCACACATGATTATGTCCATTCATATGTGATATTAACAGAGGTTAAAATAAGAAAAACAAGTTAAAAACAACAAATATCTTTTGACTCACATGTTAATCTTTCACATGTGAACTAATAAAAGGCATGTGGGTTCACACTAATACTATGTGTTTCAACCCTTTTATAACTAACTAAATCACATGTAAATTATTATTTGTATGATTTTTTAATTTTTAAGGTTAAGACTATTGTTGTCATTTACAACTTTTATCATATGGATATGAACAAACTTGGTATGATGGAATCAAGTATGGATTTGTATAACCCATAGATTGTTATATACAAGACATGATTTTAGTTAAAAACACGAATTATAGAGGTCGTTTATTACTATAATTTTTTTTAAAAATATATAAAAACCAGTTTCCATATTATCCTTTTGTCATAACTTATAAACTCTAAATAAAAAAACATGTTATACGATTCTCACACTTATTTACTCAAAAATGTTTTCACTTATTACTCGCCTCGAGAAACCTTACATCGGACATTATCCTTGATCAAAATGATGAGAATCTCATATACTGTTTATACATCATCAATTTAAATAATAAAAATAACGTACAACTTCTAATGCATGGCAAACGCATGTGATTACTGATGCAATCAGAAGAGTTGTACCCTCATGAGAAGGCAAAGACCCCATGGCTGGTGGCTTTTATCTTTAAATTTTGTTTTGTGATTTAATTATCTGAATTCGTGGGGCATCTATATTATTAATTTCTCAGTTTTTGAGAAGGTACAACTGACATAGGGCCCAATTTGCCATACAGGCCCATTTAAAGCCCATTATTGAAATGAGAATTACAGATTTACAGAGATTGGTTATTGGTCACATCTTGTCATGGGTACATAAACGTTTAAATTGAGTCAAAATCGAAACAAATTCAGAAAATAATAATCAATGAATTGACAGTTGTAGGGATGCATATCTTATTGTTACCAGTTGAGATAATACATATATTTACAACATGAAATTTCAAGAGTTTCTGGACGTTAATCTTAATATAACTGGTTAGAAGCGAGTCGAGTCGATTCAGTTTTAATTGAAACTCTACTAAAATAGTCAGTGGGCTTGACTTCAACTCTTAATAACCTGTTTAAGCTCGAGCTCGGGTGGATAAAGTGTGAGCTAGCTTGTATGTTTTTGAAATTTACTATTTTACAACAACAAAAGAAAAATACGGGTGATTTCTTTTCCTCTACAGGTTAGGATCCTAAATTAAGGTTAGGATCCTAAATTAGCAAGTCAGTGATCGTGATTGCCCTGACTCGAATTTAAACAAGTCAGCTCAACCTGGCTCGTTTATTTACTAGCTGATTCATGCGAACAATTTAAATACCGTTTTTCAAACGAGCTTCGAACACCTTAATTTTTGTTTCCATTGTTGTGTGTATGCAAAAATCACGACCACCCACCAGAAAATTATGTAGCCGCCCCACTTAAAATTTTAAACTGAAGAGAAAACAAAAATGTCACAAACACATTATCGGGGGTGAAACTACAATAAGGTTATAGTCCGCGCGAACTATATTTTCCCACTAACTGGAGTCTGTAACCTAGTAAATTTTAATATTTTTACTTTCAAATAATCAAGTACGTAGTAGAAAGAAAAAAAAATTCCGAGATGAATGTTTTTTACTAACAAACAAGCTAAATTTATATTGGCATCAAAGTATATAAGAGATTAAATGTTATATTTACCGGCCGAAATTGTTCTCAAACATGTTGAACATCATAAGCATTAAAGAGTTTGAGAACTGTATTAACGATGAGTATAATTGTTTTAAACATATTATGTATCATCAATTTATGAGTATATTTGCTTTAAACATCAAATATAAGCATTTTTGTAAGTATATTTGCTTTAATATGTTATATATATATATATATATATATATATATATATATGTGTGTGTGTGTGTGTGTGTGTGTGTGTAAATACAAGATTAGAAGAATATAATATCGTTATATATATTAGAAGAATAAAACTCTACCTTTTCCATCTCATTTTATTTTCTAGCATGTTATTGTGTTTTTCTACCCGTCATTTTGTTTTTTCTGAATACTACTATGTTTTAAAAAAACACAATGGTGAATTGGTGATATAACACTATTATATACTTCTATGTTATATACACAATAATAAAATTACAACAAATCTATGTATTACATGAAAACACTTACAAAAGAAATACAAAATAATCTAAAAGAGAAACACAATGATAAAACATAACATGATTACTTAAGTATTTGACACAATGACCGTAATAAACTTTGTGATTTTCAAACTTAATAATGTGTTTTTCTAAGCACCATTATGGCATTATGGTTATCTAAATTCTAAAGTAATGGGTTTTAAAAACACAATAGTGAAATAATACTATATGCAATTCTAATATGTAAAAGATAACTCTAAAATAACAATAAATTTATCTAACGCATAAATGAAAAATAAAAACAAATGATTTAAAACGTAAACACCATGATTAATACATATAACACTGTAACAAAAATATTTGACACCAAACGTATATCCAAACGCATAATTCTTCGGAGATAAATAAAAAAATCATAATTCATCTATTATCTTGATCACCGAGAAGTTCGTAACAAATTCCCGTGATATTATGACCAACATATTCCATGTCATAAAATTGAATATGATGATGTGTGCATTATATGTATTTGCATGCCTATACGTGTGTTATTGTGTTAACACTTAATTTACAAGTTGGGGTTTACTTTTGAGTTAGTTTAAATTAGAATTTGAGACGATTCCTTAATTCTTGTTCTTAAAGAATAAGAACATGATACATAAACATGGATAATGGTTATATAAAGGTTTTGTATTACTATCATTTACAACATAAATAGTAATTTACTTACTTTAGCATTTATAACATAAAGACAAATTTACTTTATTTAAGTGTATGGCCCACTCTGGAAATTGGTACATTTTAACATTATAAAATAGTTTTAAAATAGAGACACCCACCCAGAAATATCGACATCACCTATACATCAAGTATGAGTCTACATGTGACGTATAGAATCGAATACACTGAAAACAAGGAAAATTTAAGGGGGTGTCAGAGAGCTATAAGCCCTATGTTCATGACAATACAAGAGCTTAATACTAGTTATAACTCAAGACTGAAATAATTTATTATATTATTGTGTTTAAGAATATATATTGACATATGGTTTCAGGATGATCCATAAGAAAGGTGGTAGGATTCAAACCTACACTCTGACCATGACTCACTGCCTTCAACCCATTAGTCTCCGTTACAAGGTAGGGTGGGGGTTATGAAAGGCAGAAATGAGTTAATGCCACAACTATCCTCTAAACGACTCTCTAAACGACACATATAGGGATATACGACACGTATAACAAATTTTAACACTGACTATGAGGAAATCACGGGGCTATCAGAGGGGTTATACGCCCCGTATAAGGCTATACGACCCTATATACGACGCATATGAGACTATAAGACCCGTATAAAAAATTTGAAGTGTTAATTTATAATTTATAATTTTAAAGTGTTTATGATTTATAATTTTATGCTATTACAGATCATATCACTAATTAACTTTAAACATTTATTACGTGTTGTAGCTTCAAAAACGTGATTGATGTGCAATCGTACAAGCGGCAATGCAGAAGGTGCAATCAATAGTTGGGTTGAATTTTAATGAAGGAAGTCATCTTTCACTTGATATACAAATGTCCATCAATCGGTTAATATTTCAAAAGTTTGGTGGGGGCATTACGCTAAACTCCAATTTTAATGCATGTGTCATGTGTGAACGATTAGATCAAATATTAGAGTCGACTCGTCAACGGTTACTTGTAGGTTTCTTTAATGTTTTGATTAATTGGACATCTTAATATTTTAAATCAACACCTTAAAATTTCTATACGGATCATATAACCATATACGCGTTGTATATGGGGTCGTGTAGCTCTATACGGGACGTATAACCCCTCTAACAACCCCCCTGAATTTTTCCTCATAGTCAGTGTCGAAATTTGCTATACGCGTCATATAACCCTTTATGTGTCATATAGGGCTATAATGTGCGTATAGATCTCTAACAACCCTCTGAATTTTCTTTCTTTTTCGTGTATTTGACCCTATACGCTGCGTATGGACCCATACACGACGTATAGCTAAGTGTTGATTTATCTAGGTGGGTGTCTCTATATTAGGACCCTTCTTTAATTTTTTATAATTTTAATTAGAGTAATCTCCCGCAGAATACGACTAGTTGTATGATTGTCAGTTATAAACGTGTTAGAACATTCTCAACTCATCCCACACTCGTAACCTCATCTTCGTATTTTCATATCGCAACTTAAAATTTTACTTCATATTATCCTTCATTCCGATACTTGATCCTTAGTCCACCAATACACATGCCCAACATATGAACACTACTTTGACATAAATATAACTTTAGCCCATGAACTTCAAAATTAGCATGATGATATCCTTGGTTTTTCTTTATAAGATAGAAGTCTAGATTCTACATACTCGATCTTTTTTGATAGATCAACGAAGAATTTTATTGACAGATTACCAACCGCCTATATACCAATATATCGTTACTAATGAATATTCCTTTTGTAATAGTGAGCGATCTTTTTTAATAAAATAAATAAAAACAAAAATATTAAATTATATTAAGATTAAAAATAACCTACAAATTATACGCAGAAAATTTACAAAACTTATAAAATTAAAACTACGTTCATAAAAATTTAATATACTACGAGTTATAATGCACATGTTTAATATATGAATTAAAACTACATGTTGAAAGCTATTTTATAATGCACATGTAGACGAATAAAGAAATAAAATAATAAAGTCGTGTCACAACATCAAATATTTGAAATGTACCTTTAGTACTAATATATTTATTGCATTTTGAATGTTCACTTTAGATAGCTATTTTATTTACCAATTCAGTACTTTATAAATAGAATACAACCAGAAATGGACTACTAAAATAACTTTAGTTAAATGATGAATAGTATATTAAATCTTCTTATAACTTAAAGGAAAAAAGAGATTTGTTATTAGGTTATAATAATGAAGGACATTAATCATATGGTTCATTGTGTCACACTTGTGCATTTAGGATTGGTATGTTGTATTCTATGATGAAAAGTTTCATTATGCTGACGGGTAATCACTTGTGCTTAACAACGGTTCAAGTTTGTACAAAAGTAAGCACGTCAAAAGTGTATGTTGGACGTCTAAAAGAACATCATATATGGTGAAAATAAAAGTTAACAAACACGAAAATTAATTAAAAACATACGATCCTGATCTAATGGGTATTGACTAAAAAAAGCAAATTATAAGATAATAATAAAAAACAAAAACAAATAAATCTTTATTATTATTAGCAAAGCCACATAAAAAAACAACAAAACTAATAATAAAGAAATAAAATATCTATTATCATATGCATGAATATATATGGAAAAGCCAAAATCACCTCTACAAGGAAAATGAGCAAATGAACATCAAGTAATGTACATACCAAAATAATATAACCATCACCATAACAAAAGATGAAGAAAGAATAATGGGTAAATGTAAAAATGGCATGTGCTAGTTTTTGAACCAGTAACCTTTTTCTCAAGGTAAAGTTTGCCGACTATTAACTTATGTAAACACATTTAAAATGCAACTAACATCTTTAAATTAAAAGAAAAACAATTAAAAAAGGTCATTTGTCGGAGTTTGACTCTCTCCGTCGACTTGCATGCTTAAAAACTTTGTACATGATGCTTCAAAACATATAAGCCATGAACAATAATGGACTCTTTGAGGGCAACAATAGTTTTTTACCAAAAAGAAAAAGAAATTTGTTATGAGATATTAAAAGTGAAGGACATTAATCATAATTTTCATTGACTCACTCTTGTGCTTTCAAGATTGGTATGTTGTTTTCTTTCATGTATGATGAAAAGTCACATTACATTTGCCTTTCCCAACATCACATGTTACTCACTTTGTCCTTGTTTACCAATTCATGATATAATTTGAATGGCCCACTAGACAAGATGAGGAAACCTCTAGTCTTAAGAGATGGGCTCAGTCAATGGGCTTTTAAGGCCCACACTTATGTTTCTCAGGCATTCCTTGTACTTGTGTCTCCTCAAGGTACCACTTTTGTTTCACCTTATTGCAATTAGTTCTTTGACTAAATAATACAAAAGTGCAAGTAAATGAACCATATTGATTTTTGACATTGTATAGGTACATCTATAAGAAGGACCTCATAAAGTTGAAAGGGTGATTTTATGTCCTTTTATATATACTACTTATATAAGATCATATTCATATAACTAAAAACTTAGATATTTATATATACTTATAACTTAATAAAATTCACAATATTGCCATTACACTACTAGTTTTTCATAGCATTTTTCTTTCCCTATATCTACAATAACTTTGTATATTAAATATAATAAAGAACACTTCAAAATCTCTTAACATGACCTCAATAAGCATATGACATGTAACCTAACAGAATGTAAAGGAAATAGTTATCAAGGCCTTATATTTACGAGAAAAAATAAAAGAAAGTGAAAATATCATAAATTCAACAATAGATGAAAATAGATAGTTCGATATTATCAAAAATTATAATTTGCACGTCTTAAATTAAATATTAACTTGAGTACTCAAGTACAATCTCTTATCAACCATAAGATGTGACTCGTCTTTCATCACTTACATGTGTGTATGAAACAATACGTATTTTCTTCAAAATAGAAGTCGAGCTTTTCAAGTCTCATTAACTTTTCTCTTCTCTATCATAAGTTTTGGACTAACAAGGATCCACATGGTCATCGTCTTCGTCACATAAACTACATGTGTTGATTGTACATGTTTTTCACTTTCTAACAACTACATATCATGTAAATTTCATGTTTTTATATCAACTACATAACATGTTGACAAGTCATTGAACATTGTCATTAAAATTTTCATTTACATACGAAATTTTTACCCTTTTGCAAGTTTGACTAGGACCCGATGGGTTTCAATCTTTGTTCCAAAATGAGAATTTTGATATAGAGATCTCTAAGCAAAAATGGCACATCATGGAGTGTCCAAAACAATGTTATGGCATCTTATACCGTTAAATCCGCCACATGAGAAGAATACTTTGTTGTCATTGCATCAAATTAGAAAGTAAAGTTGTTGATACTTCTTCAAAACATTCTTCTACTATGTTCTCCATATGAAAAATCTCTTATTTGAGGACAAGAAATAAGAAAAGATATCTCGTGACGGAGTCGTGTTAGAGGGTTTGTATCGCCATATCCATTTGGATGACTTACTAGTTATAGTTACATGATGTTTTTGCAATGATGTTCTTTCTTGACTTGCTAGATGATATGGTAGGACCAAAATAACAGTTGGATGATGCCTTGCCAACCTTTCACCATTAAAAGTTACCAAAATACTCTGTTTGAAATTAATAGCAAAGTTAAAACATTACATCAAAGTAAAACACATTTTGATAAGTAGCAATTTATTTTATCAAAGTTATAGTGGGCCCACAACCTCCCAGTTTATGCTTCCTTCAAATATCATTTTCAGTCCATCCATGTAAACTTTAAAGAGAGATTCCAACAGTGACCGTTATACACAATGGTCCAAATTACTCCACTCATCCAACTAGCATTCGCACTATTCTCGATTTAGAGGAAACCAGTGAAATTGAAAGAAGCTATGGTAAAGGATCAGTGAAATTGAATGGTTGAAAGCGACCAATTATCATAAAAAGATGAAAAATAGATAAATGATTTTATCATATAAGCTAACTTGCATCACTCTAATAGGATTCGTTATAGAAAAAAAAGATAAATGAAAGAATTCAATAATGACACCATATTAAAGAGAAAAAAAAAATTCTTACCGGTTCAGAAAAGAAGAAACAATAGTAGATTGAAGCAAATAGTGAAGTTAATCATGACAAACAAGAACACTGTTTTTCTAAAATCGATAAAAATGAAAATACGAGTGAAAGAAATCATGACGACTAGTAATGCCCTTACACTCCATAAAAATTATTTCCAATTTCAAATACAACCCACTAATACGAAAACTAAATATCATAACTAACATACTCATCTTTATAAAACAATAATAATAATATTACTAAAAAAAGAGCGGGAAAACAAAACAAACTAAACAGATTTCTTCCTGCATGCCCACTTTTTATTTTTTATTTTTTAAATATTTTTTAAAAAACCAATTTCCTTCGTGGCGCGAAGAACGTAGTAGTAGTTTTCCCGGCAACGTCAGCGAGATCTCGGATTGTTTCGCTCACCAGATCCTTGAATATCAGCCGTTCGATGCACAGTACGGCCTCCGCCACCTCCACCGCCTGTTCCCCCCACCCACTCTCTCCGGCGAGGTCTCTTTTCAGCACCGTACAGATCAGATCCAGCAGGTTCTCCGCCGTCTCCGGCTGCCGGAGCTTCTCAAACTCCGTACAGATCCGTTTAACGGAGTTGATCGGTTCCGTCAACGACGCTGTTCTCCACGGCGGTAGATCTCCGTTCCGGTGGATGATTTCTGCAACGGCGTCGAACACGAGCTTTCGCCGGAGCTTTGAATGTTTTGATAAGTCGGTTCCGGTGAGGTTATGTAGCTTATGTTGCTTTTCGAGGTAGAAGAAGACGGTGTTGTCGTCCGGTAGGTGTTTTGACGCTCGGAGGATCTCCGAGATGTATGTGAAATCGGCATCGTTGGAGATGAAGTCGTCGTCGTCGTCGTCGATCGAGCGCCATGTGTCGTCATCGAGATCAACGGTGAGATCTGTGAATATTAAACGAGTAAACAACAATGAATTGGAAAAGTACCATTACTGAATTTGAAAAAACTGATATCAGTCTCTGTCGATAATTTAAACACTGACATTCATAACAGTTTTCCGACGATCATTCAATGACATTTGACTTTACGACGCCGTCGTCGTCAGAGTGCCGACGATAGCCACCTGTGCCACTGCGGTGGTCACGTGACGGCAACCATCGGCACATGTTAGTGTTCGTACGCTTTAGTCTGCTAAGTTATCCTATGGCATTTACTGTTTGTTGTACTGGTTTTGTTGAATGTTATGGTTAGCCAATCACGTTGTGCCACGTTGCCGGTTGATACTACCGGAGGATGAACATTGAACATTGAACATTGAACACGAGTCCTCTTGGTAACGTCATCGGAACGCAATGAAGATTTGATTCTGAAGATCTGTGTATGTGTGTGTGTCAGTGTGTGTTAGTGTGTGTTCGTACCTTTGAAATCAACGGTGCGTTTCATCACCGGTGAAGGAGACGACGATTCATCCTTGTCAAAGGCTGAGTCGAGTACAGAAACAGGACTCGGTAAAACTGAGTTGAAACTCGTATGTGACTCGTTGATGCTGTTCATCTCTGCTATACTGTGTAGTAATTTGTCACATCTCGCTAACAAACTCTTTCCGTCTCTGTGTTCTTCCGTTTTCGATCTCTGTAGTACAGTAGAAGTTAAATCGAATGATTCAATTTGAAAATTAGTGAAATATGACAGTTAGGTTAAGAGATTTTGGAGATTTTGGAATATGAATGTTTGTTTTACCTCTGGATCGGACTGAGAAGTTGTGCTGCCGGAGCTTTCAGAGAACGATGATGATTCATCTTCCATAACGATGTTTCTGGTGACCTTCTGGTGTGAATAAACGACCTCCGGTGATCTCCTGCTTCTCGGAGAACGATTGTTGACGTTGTGATTGTCGGATCCGATTCTTCTAGCAAGTTTCGGAGAATTAATCGGTGAGTTTCTTCGTGATTCAGATGATTCATTCAATCTCCTTTCGGTTTCAATGCTTAATGATTTCCTCTTAACGATTGTATTAGCGGATTTCGAGTTGTTCTCCATTCTACCTCTCATCGGACTCCTGCCGCTCCGATCAAGTACTCCACGGTCCTTTCTAGGGCTCACCGACGGCGAAATCTCGCCGGAGTATCTCCGATTTGTCACCGGCGACCGCCATGGCTTCGTAACGACGACGTTTGATTCATCGGCGTAAACGAAGTTCCGTTGGCCGTCTCTGTTCACAGGTCTGTTGTTGGAGTGCAGAAGACCTTTGAGCTGTAAAGCTTCGAGTATATGCTTCAATGTCTCCAGATCTTTAGCCTGTTCATCGATTCCTCTCAACTTGCTCTTATCGGAATCTCCGTACGCCGGCACCGGCGTCTGCTTGGGCTCCGGGAAGACATCCACCGAATCGAAGAAGCTTCTTCGTTGTTGAGACCTCCAGTGATGTGTTTTCACAGATTCATTCTTCAGATTTCGCGATGAATACTTCATCGCATCTGTCACTTTCCCACTCTGAGCGATCCTGTTACCCACATTATCTCGAACAGTGTTGCAGTTGATCAGATTTGTTTCATCTGACTGTTTGTTTGTCTGATTCTGTAGCTTCACCGGAGCATTGTTGCAGTCTATGAACCTCGAGTGAAACAAATCTCTTGAAACCCTAGATTCCGACGCCGATCGCCGGAGCTCCGGCTTCTTCACCGTTTCCACACTTGAATCTCTCGAAGGCAGCTGCTCAAGCCCCATCAGTCTCGCAATCACACTCGGAGACCTTCGTTGTTTATCGAAGCTTTCATCAATGGAGTCGGGTCCATTCTCGGGCCGGATCTCTCGTGGGCAAAGACTCCCCTTCGAATCCACCGTCGCTCTACTGTCAAGCGACAACCTCGGCATCTCTTTACAGAACTTCCATGAACCCTTCATCGATCCATCCTTCATCTCGAATATTGCAAGTGGTAGCGGCGATCTCGGCGGCGTGGTCGCCGGAAAAACATTCGAGTTCGCCGGAGATCTCTGCAAACGGTCTGGACTTTCAGCCACCACTGCAACTGGCTCTTTCGGCATCTTGGACTTCACCGGCTCCGGCGACTGTACGGACATCACCGACTCCGGCGAGGAGTCCACCACCTGTAAATAAGTGTAAGATTATTATTATTATTATTATCATTACTACTCAATCATTCACTATTTCAATCTTTAAAGAACTTACTGTTGATGCAGGGAGGCGTTTGGTGGAGTAAACACGTTTTCCGGCTAAAATCTGTTGCCGATCGAAGATGTGAAGAAAACCGGACATGCATCCAATCTGTTTCTCTATCTGTTTTTCGAGATTCTGGTCTTGGATGAACCCCGTCATCATTTTCCGACGAGCTTCCGGCACCGGTGAGGTAATAATATCTTTTCTTTTTATCTGAAGCACACACACACACTCACACCTCTCACACTCTGTGGTTTTAACGTTGCTACTTTACATTGATTCAGAGAAGTTGATGAGCACTTGTGTTTCTAGATTATTATTTTGTTCTTTTTTCTTTGCTTTATCTGTAACTCCCGCTTTCTGCTCATTTAAAGGGAGAACTAACGGAAGTGTGGGGAGACATGGTGGTGGGACAGGCTTATAATAATATATTATATATTAATATTAAGTATTTAAATAATAACAATTTGTTTATTACCAATTTCTAAAAATAAAACTCTTTACTATTATCTATAATAATATTTAAAAACTAATTTTAAATAAAAGAAATACTAAAATAACATATAAACTTATATATATTATTTTTAGTACTATAACCCTCTTTCACTATATAAAACTAATTCGTTAGGGGTTTAGTTGTAAACTACTGATGTTTAGATTCAAATTATTGTTTCTATTGTTTTCTATTATAGTCCGTTGAATGTCATATGTTCAACTCTAGTTGTAAGTTGTCTGTCTTTTTTACTAGCATGGTGTTGATGGTTTCGTGAATTTTTGGGTAATGAGTTCTATAGTTTTTTTCTTTTAAATAATATTGTTTGTATGTATTTATCAAATATGTATCTTATTAAGTGTATCATATTTGCTTAATGAAACAAAAATGATTGGTTTTCTTTTAGGTTAATTCTTAAAGTTATGCTTCTTTTTCTCTAGAGTTATGATATGAAATGATAATCTTTTTAGCCAAACCTTTTATATTATTAGATAAATGTTTGACCTAATAATGTTTTGAAATATGTAAAGTATAAATATTAGTAACTCGTTTGTATAGTTACTTTTTTCATGTCTCTTTCCCTTGTATAGTTACTTTTTCCATGTCTCTTTCGCTTGTATTAAAAAGATTAATGGCTGTTTGTCAACTTTTAAATAATTAAGCGTTGAACTATTAAGAGGTCTGAACCATTAAGTGGTGAACCATTAAGATGTTTGAACCACTAATAGTTAGTATATCGTTTAACGATTTAAATGCAAATGTCTGACCAATTCAGAAAAGAGGTTTTAACCATTTAGCATTAGACCTCTTAACCATTAAGCACTAGCATAATGCTTAACCATTCAAAAACAAATGTTTGAATTATTCAGACATTTGCTCGTAAAACAAACAGTCTGAACCATTAAGTGTGGAGTCATTCAGACATTTGAATCATTTAGACATCTGAACCATTAAAAGACTGATTAAGAGGCTGCCAAATAGCCCCAAATGACATTAAGCTTATACAAAAGTTTTATTCATTTGTAACAAGGAACCACTATATTTTTACAGATTTGGATGGACTTTACGTTAGTCGTTATTTCATCACCTAAGGGAACCACCTAGGAAGGGGCGAAGTTTATAAGAGGCCAGGGGGTCACCATCCCATTATTTTTTCGCCAGTAGTGTTATATATATATAGACCTCCCTTGAAATTTTACCTTCACCCTTCGTCATCGTACAAAAGTGTTTAAACTTCACCAGATGTCACACCCCAACCGACGGCGTAATCATCAGGGCGGACGAATATGAAACGATTGTTCATAGAACATGGAACTAAATTAGTTGGAATAATATTAAATACCATTATTCATTGAACAATACAAGACAACTAAATCCATACAATACAAAAGTTTCAAACAAAGAAATAACATATTTAGTTAAACTAGGTCCAAGTCTTAGCACGAAGAGAATCCTCAAGTAGTAAACTTGAAACATGTTAAAAATAAATGGTCAACTATAAAATTGGTGAGTTCCCATGGGTTAAACACACGCATATATATATATATATATATATATAATTCATGTCGATGGTTACGAGTTAGCAAGCTTATAGAACACATACAATTACAACCAAACCTCGACTTGATTACAAGTATATATGATTGACTAAGTGTACTTGGTTCCCAT
>BJCM01090925.1:0-10452 GCA_018326385.1 Flaveria bidentis | reverse complement strand
TGAGGTTTAATGATTGAACGGCTCTAGAATTAAAGGTTTCGGTTATGAACTTGTTTAAACTTAGTAACCAGTGTTTTAAATCCAATTTAAGTGGTTAATCATGTTCGAATCGTATACACGAAAGGTTTGGAACGGTTTGGGTGTTGATATCGGGTGTTTTTCGTGGTTTTGGGACTCGCCGGAGTGTTTGGCCAATGGTGGCCGGCGTGGATTGCCAGAAATACGGGGGTTGGGCGGGGTTTTGGTTTAAGTGTAATGAATTTACAGTTTTGGTCCCTCAACTTTCAATCTTTATTATTTTATGTTAAAACTTCTATTGAAAGTTTATTAATTGGCAAAGCAACCCCCTAAACTTAGTTAGATTTTGTGTTTTAAATATTATTTAGTTTCAATAACCCTTATAAGTTATTGTTATAAGTAATCTTACTATTACTAATTTTATTATCATTATTATTAACATAAGCTTGATTATTATTATCGTTATAATTATTATTATTATTAATCTTACTAATATTATTATTATTATTGGTATTATTGTTATTAGTATTATTATTATTATTAAGCAAATTAAGTTATTAACTTTCAACTTAACACAACATGCCTAACAAGCCCTTAAAGTTTTATAAATGACATGAATGTTCCCTACAAAGTTAACTTTTTATTTACAAAATTACAAGATGTTACAGTCTGCAAAACCACATGGCCAAAGATTGTTATTACATTCCTGCTAGCACACATTATGCAAACACTGTTAAAAGAGAAGAAGTCGGGGAAGGTTTCTCATTTGGACCTTATCAAATGGTTCAAGTGATGAAAAAGGGAAAGCTGGTTTCCGAAGCAAAATTGCTTTCGGAAGAAAGTCCTTCTTCCGAAGGGAAAAAGGCTTCGGAAGCTAAAGCTGTCAAAAATCAAAAGAACAAAAGAATTCCCTTGAAACCATCCCAGAAGAAGACTACTTCTGAAGAAAGGGTAGTGAAGGCTTCTTCCGAAAAGAAAGAAGCTTCGAAAGAATGCTATGCTGCTAAAGCCTCAAAAGGCTCATCCTCCATGATCAACCAAAAGATGGATTGGGAGATCAAGAAAGATGTTGCAACCCAAACCTCTTCTTCAATGACATCCATTGAACCCACAAGCTTAACGTTTGGTTCAATTCTGTCACTATCATTGGAAGAATCCAAGACCAACAAGGCTTGGGTTTCCAATCAAAACTAATCATCTCATCTTATGTGCAGGGACATCCATATGACAAGAATATCAATACTTGGATCGTGGATAGTGGATGCTTCAGGCACATGATATGGATGCTCCAGGCACATGATAGGGAATAGACCAACAAGACCTGGGATGACAATTCCTCATGAATTGGTACTTCTTAAATCTCCCAGGAAAGGGGATATGTACAAGCTTGATATGAACAATGCTTCCCCAATGGGTGAAGTATCATACTTTCTTTCCAAAGCTGATGGTGATGAGTCAGTACTATGGCATAAACGAATGTGTCATGTAAATTTTAAGACAATAAATAAATTGGCTAAAAATAACTTGGTATATGGTTTGCCTAAAAAGGAATTTTTCTGCAAAGATAACTGTGTTGCATGACTAAAAGGGAAGCAACACATGGCATCTCACAAATACGAAGCTATTAACTCCATCACCACTCCATTTCTCTTATTGCACATGGATCTATTTGGTCCCACAAGTATAATGAGCATTGAAAGAAAATCATACTGCCTTGTGATTGTTGATGATTTTACAAGATTTACATGGGTATTCTTTTTAAGATCTAAAGATGAAACTTTGAAACGTTAAAATCTTTTATTCTTAAGATAGAAAATCAAATTGATCACGAGGTTAAGATAATTAGAAGTGAACAAAGGACTGAGTTTATGAACCTCGTTCTTGACTCATTTTGTAACTCAAAAGGGATTGCCAGACAATATAGTGCTCCCAAAACTACTCAACAAAATGGTGTTGCTGAGAGGAGGAACATGACACTTATTGAGGCTGCTCGAACTATGTTAGCTCATTCCAAACTACCTCTAACATTCTGGGTAGAGGCAGTCAACACTACATGCTATGTGCAGAACAGGGTTTTTGTAGTAAAGCCACATGGAAAAATCCCTTATGAGCTATAGAACAAGAGGCCACCGTTCATTGGCTTTCTAAGGTCCTTTGGCTGTAGGTGTACCATACTTAACACAAAAGACAATTCGGCAAAATTTGCTGAAAGTCGGATGATGCTATCTTTGTTGGATGCTCCTCTAGCTCTAAAGCTTATAGAGTTTACAGCATCAAAAATCAACAATTTGAGGAATCATCCAACATTGTTGTCAATGAGCACACTCCTTGTGTTAGGGGGAATGACCCTGATCATATTTTTGACTTAGAATTGTTTCCAAACTATTCTAAACCAACTTGTGAGAATGTTTCAGCTGGAACGGATACTCAAAGCAATTCTGAAGATAACCAACTATTTGAATTACCCAGGCCTATTTCAAGTTCTCCAAGAGGTACAACAAATCAAGCTTCCACTATTGTCAGATCTGACAGTATAACTATCTCAAGGGATAATGGAGCTTCAACCGATGATTCACCTGTTGACCCTCAAATTTCATCAGGTGACCCTGCACAACACCAAGCTGATGGAAGTAGCATCTTGAAGGAACATGCAACTATTAATGCTACTTCACAATCAACAAATGATGATGTTTCTCATTCATTCAATCATTCCTTATTGAATGAGTGTGAAAAAACAGCTGGACAAAGTGTTTATGCTCCTGAGCAAAATATGTCCAATTTGGATCTATCTTTGCAACTAGAGGTAATTACTCGACTTAGAATCCACAACACTCATCCAGCTAAGAACATCATAAGGGATGTTTCTAAAGGTGTGAGAACAAGAGGACAGACTCATCATGGGAATGTCTACTTGTACTCATGCTTCTTGTCTCAGATGGAACCCAAGAAGTTAGAAGATGCCTTGAAAGATAGTAGTTGGGTTGAATCGATGGAAGAGGAGTTGATTCAATTCAAAAGACAAAAGGTTTGGAACCTATGTCCGCTACTATCTGGTCAAGTACCAATAGGCACAAAATGGGTTTTTAGAAACAAGAGAGATCATAGAAGCTTGATCATCAAGAACAAAAAAAGACTAGTGGTTCAAGAATACACTCAAGAGGAAGGAATTGATTATACTGATGTCTTTGCACCTGTTGCTAGACTTGAGGCAGTTAGGATCTTTCTTGCTTATGCTACATCCAAAAATTTCACTGTATATCAGCTTGATGTCAAGTGTGTTTTTCTATATGGGGATATAGATAGGGAAGTCTATGTGTGCCAGCCCCTAGGATTTGAAGACCCATAACACCCCAACTATGTGTGCAAATTGGATAAAGCTCTATATGGGCTGCACTAAGCACCTAGGCTGTGGTATGAGGCTTTGTCCCAGTTTCTCCTGAAGAATGGTTACACTAGAGGTACCATTGATAAGACTCTTTTCATAAAGATGTCTGGAAATGACATCTTGCTTGTTCAAGTCTATGTTGATGACATCATATTTGGTTCCTCAAATGACCAAATGTGTAAAGACTTTGAGAGCATAATGAAGAAAAAGTTTGAGATGAATTCCATGGGAAAAATTAACTTTTTCCTTGGAATTCAGGTAAAGTAAATGAAGGAAAGGTTCTTCATCAATCAATCTAAGTATGTCAATGACATATTAGAAAGATTTGACATGAAAGATTGTAAGTCGGCCAAGACACCAATACACAAAAACCATAATCTATGTCCTGATTCTGAGGGAGAGGATACTGATCAACATCAGTATAGGGCAATTATTGGTTCTCTGATGTATCTCACAGCAAGTAGACCTAATATCATATTTGCAACCTGCATTTGTGCAATATATCAGGCTGCTCCAAAGGTGTCTCACCTAGTTGCTGGTAAAAGAATCCTCAATACCTTAAGGGAGCACCTAAATTAGGTCTCTGGTATCCCAGGAACAACAATTTCAATCTCTATGGCTACTCTGACAGTGACTATGGTGGCAACAACATCAACAAGAAATCAACATCAGGTGGATGTCAATTTCTTGGTGGAAGATCATGGCAATGCAAGAAGCAATCATGTGTCTTTACATCAACTGTTGAAGCAGAATACATTGTTGCTGCGAGTTGATGTGCTCAGCTGCTGTGGATTCAAAACCAGATGATAGACTACAAATACAACTTCATGAGCACTCCTATCCACATTGACAACAACAGTGCTATCTCCATCACTGAAAATCCTATGAAGCACTCCAAGACAAAGCATATGATATCAGGTATCATTTCATTAGAGATATTCATAAGAAAAATCTAATTAAACTAATCAAAGTTGACTCAAATGAACAATATGTTGACTTGTTCACCAAGGCTTTTGATGAACAGAGATTTAAGTATCTCATCACAACCATTGAGATGATAAACATTGATTAGTCCACCTCTTTTGAAAACCTTTTTAATATGTAATGTCTTATGACAATACAATCTAAGCCCTGTTACAAAAGGCCTCTCTCTGAAATTTTCACTAAGTGTAAACTCTTCCGAAGAGGAATTAACCCTTGGAAGATGTTTTACATATCTTCTGAAACAAATTCCTCCCAGGATAATTTTCTTCTCGGAAGAGTTTTTAGTCTCGGAAGAAGCGATTGATTACATATAAGATCTACTTCCGAAGCTTATAAACTCTCCATTCGGAAAGCAATCTTTACTCTCGGAAATGGGACTGTACCTTCGGAAATATGCATCATTTTGAAAACTATATTGTATTATTTTTGTTGTAATTCTTTTACTTGTATTCATTGTTTCATCTAAGTTGGTTCCCTATTTGATCTACTAAGTGTTATAAGTTTTCGCACCTTATGAAACTATTGCATTGACCCCCTTCACCGGTTCTGCAATGTTTAAGTAACAAACATAAACCCTAACAATTTTGACTACTAACTTTTTAAGTAATATATTTAAGTATTAACATTTCACTCTAATTTAACTAAATTTTAAAATAAGTTCGTTTAATACTCAAACTCGTTATAAAATTGAAAACTAATACCAAGACCTATTACTATGTTAGTATTTTTACATGAGTATCGTTATAGTAAAAATGATATTTAATATATAAATGTAAGAAGGATTGTAAGCTTGACACATTTTCTTCTATTGTTTTAATGGAAAGAGTATTTTGGTCATTGTGTCAAATACATCAGCTCGTTGTGTTTAGTTCGTTTATTGTGTATAGTTTGTTTATTGTGTCATATATTAGTTCATTTTTGCTATGTTTTTTTTATATTATTAATCATTGTGTTTTACGTTTTAGATTATTTTGTATTATTTTTGTTGTTGTTTTTATAAATGATATAAACTTGTTATCTATTATTATGTTTTAGAATTAGAAGTATACAATTATATTATTTTAGCAATATATTTTTCAAAAGTCATAGTATTAAGTATAACATAATGTGTTATTTTTGTTATTTTTCTTTACAGATTATATAAACCTGTTATATATAATTGTGTTTTACAATTAAAAATACACAACTATGTTATTTGACTAATGTATGTTTCAAAACTTATGGTATATAAGATATCATAATTTGTTATTTTAATTATTATTTTTTATAGATTATATAAATTTATTGTTATCTATCATTGTGTTTTACGAGTAGAAGTACACAGTTATGTTGTTACCTCAATGTATTTTTGAACTCATAGTATTTAATATAACACAATATCGATAAAAAAACATAATGATTGTGTTTTTTATGTTTTATATTATTTTTGTGTTATTTGGTCATTGTTTTAAATGTATCAGATTAGTTAGTGTTAATTTATCATTGTGTTTTACAAATTATAATTGTGTTATTTCATAATTATATTCTTTTTTTGAATTCATCACTTAAAAAAATACAATAACTAACCAAAAAACAAAATGAACTGTACTAACGACACAACACCGAGCATAAATCATATAATCTAAAAACGTAAAAATTATCTTTTTATATAATGATATTGTACTCGTTTTAAAATTAAAAAACTCATTTCTATGATGTAACTTTTATAAAAATGTAATGTCGCATATAAAATTTGTACACGTTTAAGAAAATAGTCAAACTTTAAAAAATCAAACAAAAGTATTTATGCCTAAAGTACCCATCTAAAATACACATTTTTATCTTATAAAATTTTTTATTTAGAACATCCTTTTCATACATAAACTCATTTGTTTATTTTGCAAATCAAACTCTCTTTGTATTCACTGGAAAAAGATATAATTTAGTAGTTATTGGCTCTAACGAAGACACGTGACAACAGACGTCAACCAACCACACTATATTGCAAACCAATATCACGTCCGTTTCGTAGACGTTTAAACGTCACCGTCATCTTCCCCTAAACCCTTTACCCTTCTTCTTCACTCACAAAGTTCACTCAACTCTCAATCACTTTACATTCAAATGTCAATCTGAATCTCCTTTCTGCTAATTCAAACATCCTTGAATCGTAAATCGTTTCAATACTCGATCGATTTCTCTTTGAACCGATCAGCAAACCCTAAGATTTAACTTCTGAATCTGGTTTTGTGCTAATTTGAACGATTGATCACACATGGCGGGCGCGTCGCTTGCAGGATTACAAGATCATTTGAAGTTAGCGAGAGAGTATGCAGTTGAAGGCTTGTATGACACTTCCGTGATCTTCTTCGATGGCGCCATCGCTCAGATCAACAAGTATGAGCATCTGTCTCTTGTTTTCAGCTCGAATTTACACTTAATAACACGCACATTGTTGTTTAATTTGCAAATCGTGTTAGTAGATGCTAGCTCTGTGAGAATCATTAGGTTTTTGGATCAAATGTCCATCGGATTTACTTGACAGACGCTGGGAGTTTTCACCTTCGTGGGTGTTTAGTATTTTGTTTCAAAAGTGATAATCTGATACGAGGTAAATCATAATTAGTTTATTGAGTGTTTGCCAAATCATGGTGATAAACATATTAAATTTTGTTGTAAGTTTGTAACCACTCCTACTTTGCCTATCCATAGCTGAATTAAACGATCATCAGTAATTAAAATATACCAAAAACTAGGCTTGAGTTGTATGCCATTTGAAAACACAAAAATCAGATAATCACTTGCAAAACTCAATGCCAAACATTCTGGCCCGAATCATTTCATAATCTATTAGTCTATGCATCTGTTCTTAGATTACAGGGAATGGGAATACAAAACAACCACAAAGTTTCACTTGGTACAAGTTTATGCATCTTGTTTGGTTTTATTTGATAATTTGATGATTGTAAATTGTTTTTAAAACTTATATCAGACATCATACACTTGATCGTGTGTGTTGTTTCAGTAGGTTTGCAAAAGCACCTAGACTTGCAATTTTAGTAGTTGTCAACTGCATTCTCAATGTAATACCTAATCATTCGAATGCAATTTTTATTTCAAAGGTTTTTTGCTCCCCTCTCCATTTTAGGTACTTGAGCTCCATTGATGATCCACTGGTTCGTTCAAAGTGGACAAATGTAAAAAAAGCTCTCTCAGAGGAAACAGAAGTTGTAAAGCAATTGGATTCTGAAAAGAGGTCTTTTAAAGATGGTTCCATGGGTAGAAGACCATCTTCACCTCCTATTTCTGCCAATAAATCATCATTTGTTTTTGAACCGTTGGATGAATATCCAACTTCATCTGGTGCTTCAATTGACGATCCAGATGTGTGGAGACCACCTAGTCGCGACACTTCAGGTAGAAGATCTGCAAGAGTTGGGGTAGGTGGTTCAAAGAAGTCACAACAAGATGGAGCTTGGGCTCGGGGTTCTACTACTAGAGGTGGAGCTACGACTCGTGGAGGAAAAGCTGGTGGTTCTAGTAGGGTTAACCCTGGGGCCCGAGCATCAACTACTGGGAAAAAAAGCACTGGCTCAGGGAAACCAAACTCTGCCAAGGATGAATCAGGGGTAAGTTTCACTGCATACCATTCGTTTCCAGGTGAAGTTTGCTGGTACGTAACAAAATTTATACACTGTATTAGTGATATAGTGCATGAAGAGAGTCTTTTTAAAATACGCTCACACTAAATTTTTATTTACTCTATTCTGTTCACTAGATATTAACACTGATTCTATTGGTTGGTTAAAACACACAACAAAATGATAAAATTTGTAATCACTTCAGTTATAAGATTTCGTATACGAATAATCCTTACTAATTTTTTGTTTTTACACAAGCCCCCTTATGAGTAGAACTTAGAAGAGGAAGTTAAACAAGTAAATGAATGCGCTGGGTATTAAATTTTAATATTTCCTTACAAGAACCATTCATGGTTTAGCTCTTGATTCTTTTCTTCTTTTTGTTTTTTTTTACATTTTTAGAGTGCATTTGTTTTGTAAGTTATAGAGTATAAGTGGTATAGTGGGTATTTGGTGCCATAGATGGTTGGTCATTTTGTTATACCAGTGAATTAAGAACTTGATTCAATGATATATACGGTATACCCATAAGTTACGTAAAAGTACATCAATCATTTAATGTTTCCTAAATACTAATGTGCTTTTCATTTGGTGCCATAGATTTAGTATTTATTTTTCTCTAAATCCCAATGAATTATGAAAAATCATATCAGTTATATGATATATATAATTATTAAATCTTAAACTCATTTAATAGGAAATAGATAGTAGTTACCTTGATTCTTTATCATTGGATGGCTTCTTCTTTGCCTTGTGCTCATACTACTTTCGCCAAACCCACTTTGAGATAAAGAAGCCTCTGCCTTTTGTGATACGAGCTTGAAGGAACGAATGGTCTTCGTTCAACCATCCAGTTACCTAACCGTAGCCAAGTTCTAAGCTTCCGCCATTATATCACCAAAAACTATCATTTTCTTCTTCGTTTTCACCTTCACCACACTTTGTACACATGTGAACATGGTGGAAAAGGCTAAGAAACTTTTAGAGGAGCAAAGCAAAATGATTCATAGGCCTGCTCTTCATATTTTTTTTTGCACACAACTAGAGCCTACAAATGCTAGGGTTACAAAGGGCTCTCTCTCTCTATACACATTGGTAACTATTTGAGGCTCTATATATGGATACCTTGATAATTATAAACAAATACAAAACTAGGCACATGTATAACCTAAACTTTTAGTAGCACATTTACAGTAAAAATAGAGAATATGCTCTGTATATATGCATACCTTGATAATTATCTGGGGCTATATATATGACACCTTGATGATTATAGATAAATTCATAACTAGTCTCATAATGACATGTGTGACCTAAACTTTTAGTAACATATTTACAATAAAAATTAGAGAATATGCTCTATGTATACATACCTTGATAATTATTTGGGGCTCTATATATAAATACTTTGATAATTATAGAAAAATACATAACTACTCTAATAAAGACATGTATGACACCGTCCTAAACTTGTAGTAGCACATTCACAATTAAAAAAGATAGAGAATACGCTCTTACCAAGAATTAATGCTTTTATAAAGCAATGTACCATATTACCATACAAGTTAGACAACTGAACCTTTGTTCCCATGAATGCTCAACACTAGTTAACTGTATATTTTTACTGAGTTTTAAAGTAGAGTTCCAATCTAGCATCTATAGATAATTTTCACATTGCAACAATTTCTGTTAATTAGGAAAGTTTTGTAGAACAACTAGATGTTTTTACTTTTACTGCTTTATGGTTTTATTCACTTTTCTAATTCACATTATTTTGCTATCATCAGAATGGAGATCCTGAAGAACAAACATCAAAACGTGGGCAGTATGACGGGCCTGATCATGACTTGGCTGCAATGCTTGAAAGGGATGTCTTAGAAAACACCCCTGGAGTAAGATTTGATGACGTGGCAGGGTTGAGTGAAGCAAAAAGACTTCTAGAAGAAGCTGTGGTTTTACCTTTATTGATGCCAGAATACTTCCAGGTATGATGTTGGTTAATTAGAAGCGATGATTTTGACCCATTTACTTACGAATGGGTAGATTTGGCCATTTGGATGTGTTATCTCAAATTATTAAGATGTGTCATATAAAAGTTTTGCTAAAAGGAGTATGGGTAAAAGGGTTGAACATTGCTCCCAGTTTATTTTTATGCATACATCTTTCTAAGTGGTTTTCTTCAACTAATGTAGTAGTTGGTACGAATTAGATGGGTCGCTTTGACGCATTAACTTAAGACCAGGTCTATTTGGCTTGCCGCTTGTGTTATCTCAAATGGTTCGCAGGTGGGTGTTGACCGGAGGTGGTGGTCGCAAGTGGGTGTTGACCGGAGGTGGCGATAGGTGTGACGATGTGGTGGTGCGACCAGAGACGGTGGTTTGGGGTGTTTAGTTTAAAGAGATTGAGTTTTTAGAGTGAGATAGGGAGTTTTTAGAGAGAGATGAA
>BJCM01090920.1:0-14869 GCA_018326385.1 Flaveria bidentis | reverse complement strand
GCCTTAGCGACGACCTTAGGATTGCATTATTTAAATTCTTTGGATGTCTTTGACAATTGCATTGACTTTTATTTTTTATTCACATTATGTTCACTTGTTCTCGAGTTGTGGGATTTATACACTTAATTGTTTGTATGACTATGTTGTCATGGATTTGACTAACTGCGACACAATTCTCCATTTGTGTCGGGTGACGTCATAACATGTTGCCTTTCATCATTTATTACATCTCTATTATTTAACATTGTGTTATGACAATCTTGTCCGTTACATCCTCGTGTTTCCGCTATAAGCGGGGGTGTGACCGTACAGCAGGGAGCATCTTAGATACAAAGATGAGAAAGCATATAGCTTTTGAGATAGTATGGAATGTTTTGATGCAATGATACTTTAGATAATAATAACTCAATACAAAGATATCATGTTCTCAACCCTTTTCGAACAAGGACTTGAGACTTTGTGAAGGCCAAAAATGTCAAGGGAATTATCTGAGTCATCAAGTTTCTTACTCTTTTAATTAAGCTACAAGATTACTGTTTACTTCGCTTTCTGGCTAAACCTATCAAACATATCCCACAAATACCGTTAACCTCATTTACATCATCCAGGCTTCTCATTTTATTTTGCAAAGGAAAACAATAAGAACATTTAATATATAATCTCCCCCGAAATTTCTACAAATAAGCAAGATGCAGAAATTTCTATCTTGAGTATATGTCACTATCATCAACATATATATACATATATATATTGATATATATACATATATATACATATATATACATATATATATATACATATATATATATATATATATTATTTTTGTGTAAAAAATGATGAGGAATGATGGAGCGGAATGAACAAAAAGAAAAGAAAGAAAATTAAGAGTGAAATATAAACAATATGTATATAACATGGTTTGAAAGAAAATGGGTTTTAAAATGATATTAAACCTAACATAGAGATCGATTCAAAAAAATGAGTTTATCAAATGTTTTAGTAAAAAGACCTCCTTTTTGATTTTTGGTGTCAATGAGAATAATATCAATAAAACCCTTTTTCTAAGCATCAAGGATCGCATGAATCTATGTCTCGAAGTGCTTGGTTCAGGAATGATGAATAGGATTCTTGGTGATGCCAATAGCTGCTTTGTTGTCACAGAAGAACGTTGTATGGAGAAAGTTGATACCATAGTCAATCATTTGGTGATGTATCAAGAGCACTTGTGAACAACAGCCAGAGGCAGTAATGTATTCTGCTTCTCCCATAGAGAGAGAGACAGTGATCTGTTTCTTGCTTTGCCATGAAACCAGACAATTTCCCAAGTATTAACAACCTTCAGTAACCGACTTTTTATTTAACCTGTAGTCATTAGAACCGCTATCAGAATAGGTATGTAAGTCAAAATTCCCACCATAAGGATACCAAAGACCTAAACGAGAAGAGCCTTTAAGATAACAAAAGATTCGTTGTACAGCCTTTCCATGAGACTCTTTTAGGGCAGATTGATATCGAGCACAATATCCTACATCAAAGGTGATGTCAAGACGACTTGTTGTAAGATACATGAGGGAACCTATCATGGATCTGTAAAGATGAGTATCAACATGTTTCCCCTTCTCGTCAGGAGTGAGATATCTTTGAGCAGTAAATGGAGTCATCTCAGAATAAGCGTCATCCATCTTGAATTTCTTCAAAATTTCTTTAACATACTTCTCTTAATGAATAAGAATTCCCTCTGGCTTTTGTTCAACCTGCAGTCCAAGGAAAAAACACATCTCTCCTATCATGCTCATTTCGAAGAGACTACGCATTACCTCCTCGAACTCCCGACACAACTTTGGATTGGTGGAGCCAAAGATAATATCATTGACATAAACTTGCACAATAAGCATTTCACCATCCACTTCCTTCTTAAATAAAGACATATCGATGGTGGCATGAGAAAAATCATTGCTTAGGAGCTACTATGTTAAAGTCTCATACCGGATCCGAGGTGCCTGATGAAGACCATAAAGGGACTTATCAAGCTTGTAAACTTTGTCAGGAAAGTCAGGATCCTTAAAACCCGGTGGTTGACACACATATATCTCCTTGTCAATGTCTCCATAAAGGAATGCATATTTGACATCCATCTGATAGACTTTGAACTGCTTATGGGCGGCATGAGCAAGAAAGATTCTGATGGCTTCAAGACGAGCGACAAGAGCAAAGACTTTGGTGTAGTCAATCCCTTCTTCTTGAGCAAAGCCCTGGACCACCAATCTGGACTTATTACTCACCACAATGCCACGGTTATCGGGTTTGTTCTTGAACACCCATTTCGTTCCAATTGGGCATTTGTTTGGTGGAAGATCCACCAGGGTCCACACTTTGAGTTTTCTAAACTATTGCAGCTCTAATTGCATTGATTCAACCCAGCAAGGATCCTGAAGAGCGGCATGAACAGTTTTCGGGACGATTTGGGATATAAAACAAGAGAATAGACAAATGTTAATCAAACCAGATTGACTCCACATCTAAACTCCATCGGTGATATATCCTATGATGTAATCATGTGGATGATCTTTCAAGGTTTTGAAATCAGTGGGCATGGGTAAGGTAATTGGAGATGGTTAACTAAAGGGTTGTTGATGGGTAGATGATGGTGAGGTTGAAGGTAAGGTAGAGTCAATTGGAGAGATGGGTGATACCGGTTGAGATGAGGTAGATATAGGTGATGTGGGAAGGGATGTATAAACAGTTGGAGGTGGAAAGTCAAATGATGATGAAGAAGATACAATATCAACTGATGTAGCATCGTTTGCATATGTGGTGGGAGGAGCTTGAGGGATGATAGATAATGGAGTTGTAGGAATGATATTTGTTTGAACATTAGATATAGACGCATCATCATCAAAAATTGGAAGATTGAAAGAGTTAAACACCATATTGGAGTCAAAGAACCATGTTGGTTTAGATCGAACATCAGAGGAATTAGATTCCTGCCAATCAATATAGAAGGACTCTTTAACAATACGTGTTCTCTTGTTATAAACCTGATAAGCTTTTTGAGAAAAAGAATAGCCGACGAAATAACATTCATCTGAAACGGCACCAAATTTCGTTTTCTACGCCTGAGTATTCAATAAAGTGCAAGAGTAGCCAAATGGTCGAAAGAAGTCAATTAACAGCTCTCTCTTATGAAACAGTTCATAAGGAGTCTTCATTTTACCCTTGACTACTAACACCCTGTTTAGAACGTATGAAGCACAATTCACCGCCTCAGCCCAAAAGATGATGGGTAAGGAGGATTCAATCAGCATTGTACGAGCAGCTTCAATGAGGGTGAAATTCGTTCGTTCAGTCACACCATTCTATTGAAGGGTCCTTGCAGCACTGAATTCTCTTTAAATTCCATTAGCAGCACGAAACGAATCAAAAATCTGATTCCCGAATTCAGTATCGTTGTCACTTCTAATCGGAAAAACCTTCCTCTTTCTAATCGTCTCGATTGAAAGAATTAACTTCTGCAACTCCTCAACAGCCTCTCCCTTATAGGCAAGAAATCTCACCCAAGAGTACCTTGAAAAATCATCTATTATAACAAGACAAAAAGATTTTTAAGAAATTGATTTAAGACTGAATGGGCCAAACAAATCAGTGTGTATCAACTCGAGGGGATTAGATATGCTATTTTCGAATTTTGGTTTATTGGTTTCTTATGTTGTTTGCCCTTGGCACATGCCATACATTTTTTCAACCACGGAGAAATCTTTTAAAGGGTAGTCCACTAACGAAATTGTTTTTAACTAATTTGTTTATATTTTGAAATTAATGTGGCCCAATTTGCGATGCCATAAGAAAGACTCAAAAGTGGAAGCTTTGGATAAAAGACAGGTGACGGTAGATGTTGACTCCTTTGAACCCATGTCAAGAAGATATGTGTCATTCTTTCTTTGGGCCCTCATTAATACCATCTCATCTGGAATATCAATCTTAGATTTAAAAAAAAGACATTCATTGGACTTGAACAAGGCCAGAATGTCTTTATCACAAATCTGAGAGACACTCAACATATTAAACGCAAGCTCAGGTACATAGTTGACTTTTTCTAAAGTAAGAGAGCCGTTGGAAACTTCTCCTTGACCAATCATTCTCCCTCCTTTTTTGTCGTCGGCAAATGCGATGTAACCTCCATTGATTATTCGATAATTAGTCAAGATATCTTTTAGGCCCGTCATGTGTCTGGAGCATCCACTATCAACATGTCATACACTGTTTACAACTTTAGTGGATGACTCCTGCATGAACATCAAAGAACATATTAACGAGGTGAAACAGGAACCCAAGTTTGAACAATTTTAGGTTTAGGAGAGATTGGTTTCTTACAAAAGAAATTATTAACTAATTTAGTCAATATACTCCCAAATGAATTCCTATTAACGTGTCTATGATGTAGCTCAGGACACTGCTTAACTACATGATCATCTTTACCACATAGAAGACAATACGGTTTAATCTAGGTCTGTTGTGCAATAAGGCAGGATTGTTATCAATGTATATTTCTTCATCACATTCAGAAAATCTAAATTCAACATCACTATTTGTTTCATACATGTCTCTAGGTCTATTTTTATTTAAGAAAGAATGATTATTTACAAAAGAAGATATGTTATCATCAGATATACATGTGGTATTTGTACCACTTGTACTTGCTTCAGATTAACACAGAAATTTTTATTGGGGTAAAAGATGGAATAGGATGAGAAAAGAATTTTTCAAAACAAATTTTTTTAATTTTCTTGTTATTCTTTATGTTGGAATCATTCACACTATTAACATAATCAGAAAAGGTAGCATCATTACAAACCACAAAATTTAAAGAAGAAATAGAGACATCACTAGAACACAATGAGACAGAGTCTGTTACAAATTCACTAGAAACAAAAACAGAATTTAAACTAGATTTATGATCTGAGATAGGACGCTGAGATTTAGGTGTACTAAGACTAGTGCATCTAAGCCTGCTAGTCGGTCTATAATCGTAGTCCTCACAAACGTGCTTAGGGTTCACACCTTCTAAACCTGCAAACATAGTATTAGTATATATTTTGATCAAATCATTAGAAGGATCAGGAACAGGCATAGGCGAATAACAGTAAGTACTAGGAGGAGGATAAACCTTAGCATGTTCATATCCTAATCCTAGCCCCTCATTGAGATTTACATAAGTCATCAAGTTTCATCCTAGATATAGTCCATTTATCAAGCTTTGACTGAAGTTTTCTCGTTTCAAACTCAACAAGTGCAACCTTTTCAGTCAAAGTGTTAATCTTAACATTTCTTTCCAAAACTATTCGTTTTAAGTGATCATTTCTTTCAAATCCTTGTTTAATTTAACAAAATATCTAGACTCATTTATTTGAAGTTCCTTATTAATTCGTTTTAAATCTTTTTCATTATCAATCCCAAATAACCTGATTTTATATGTTGAAGAGCACATATCCTGAATTACCTCATAAGGATGTCCCATCACCACCTTTTCTACTGCTAAGGCTTTCTCATATTGGCACATTGGAGTACTCAAAAAGTTTTCCTCGACAATGGTACAAACATCATCTTTTTCTTTTTCTTTTTCTTTTTCTTGCTCAGTGGGTTGACTTCCTTCCCTTCTTATCGCCTCAACTTTATTTTGTTTTAACCTCTCATCCTCTTTCACCTTCACAGACTCCTCAACTTCATCTCTAAGTTCTTTAAATGGATCAAAATCATCCTTATAATTCAGCTTCCTCTTTCCTTCCACAATCTTAGCCACCAGCGCTTGGTTAATCTCTTCTCTTGTCTCTTCAACTTCAGTACTCCAATCAAAATTGGAAAACAAAGTTGTCTCTTTCTTGTGAATCATTTCCTCTTTAATCTCGCTTGAAACTCGTCGTTGAACTCTTGAATTACTAGAATCAGTGACGATTAGCAATGGGCATTCATGTTTGAAGTGTCTCAACTGTTTGCAATTAAAACAGCTCAACTTAGACTTACAAAATCCCAGTCTGCAGTTAGAGCTTTGACCTATGAAATTCTTTCTTTAAGCGCGCTCCATGAATCTTCGGGCTCTAAGTGTCAACATTGCTATTTGCCATTGAATGTCATCCTCTTTAAGATCATCAGGGTCCACTTGATACATATCCTCCATCATCATCCCTTTGCCTTTCAGTTCCCCAGCCACTAGAGCTTCATATCTCTAAACAAACATACCAAAAAGAGCTAAATTCTCGGATGGAACTGAAGTTTCAAAATTTGCTTTCAAGTTAGCCTAATCTCTCCTAACACTACCACAACCTCCAGAATAATCAGTAGTATTTACTCCGCCTTGACGAGATGCCTGCAATGGAGAGCTTGCGGCGAAAGATAATAATGCAACATTTTGAGTGAAACTAGACGTAGGCAATATGGTTTGGTTGAATTACCTTCTCTTCATGTCTAACTCGAAGGATTTAAGCTTATTGATGATGTCCATAAGCTTGTAGTTAGTGAAACCTCTTTCTTGCTTTAGCATTCTCACCTATAGGCACCACTGAGGTGGGAGAGAGTCTAGCAACCTGTTGACTTGCTCACTATTCGAAAGTTTTTCATCGTATTTCTTCAGTGTGCTTGAAACTGTCAGAAAACGATTCGTGAGATCTGTGAGACTCTCATTCTTGTATCCCACAAAGGAGTTGAATTCCTTCTCAGCTTGAATACTCTTGTCTTTCACCAGCTCGTTGTTACCATCATAGAACTCACATAGTGCATCAAAGAGAGACTTAGCATTCTTATGCTTAGCGAATTGATTGTAAATGTCTGGTGCAAGACATAGAGTCGATGCTCCAAAAGCCTTCTGGTCTCGATCAATCAACTTTAAATCCTTCTTGTTGAATGTGGTTGGGTTCTTGTTTTGAGTTACAACATCACCAACAGTGACAATTGGTATGTGTGGACCAGAAATAATAGATTCCAATTGATTGTGGTTGGTGTAGAAGAAAAAGGCTTTAAGACATCTCTTCCAATATTCGAAGTTATCCCCATTTATGAGTCTCAGAGGTCTGTTGGGGGCTACGCTCTCAAGATCTGCAAGGGTGAGAGAAGTCATCTTGGACATACTAGTTTCGCTGAAAAAGATCTAGTTTCGCAGAAAAATGGCAGTTTCGCAGAACAATTTCGCAGAGAAAGCTAGTTTCACTAAGTCGTTGTAGTTTCGCAGACAATTTCGGCAGCAGTTTCACTAGCCAAATGCTTGAAATTGCCTAGTTTCACTAACAGTATCGCACGAAACAAGCTTGAACTTTCGTTTAATGGTACTTTCGACAGCAATTTCGCTTGTAATAAACACACAAGCACTGTTGAACTTTCGTTCAATGAACTAGTTCGCTAGAATGCTGAAAACAACTTCAAAGTAGATAATACTGGTAGTTTCGCTAAAAGATCATTACAGTTTCGCTGGACGAATTGCTAGTTTCGCTGGATGAAGCTGAAAATCTTTTTCAACACGAAATCAATCTGAAATCACCAAAATCTCAATGGATTTGAGATCTGATGATTAACAGAGCTTTCCCAACCAAAAACAAGAAAACTTCAATCAAATTCCATATCAACAACACTCAAATTTGATCCGGAATTGAAGAAAAATAGATATTGAACAAAACAGCCAAAAACCGTAATAAATCATGAGCACTAATACTCTGATATCATATTGTTAGTCCATTTGATCGAATTGCAATACAAATTCGATGTTGATTCGTTAAATATTAGATACAATAAAGAGATAACAAAGATGAATAACAATAAGAACAATCTCAATGTCAACAACTAAGAACACTAATGATCAATACCATCAATAATAACAAAGCACAAGTATATTTCAGTGAATAACTGCTTATAAAAGGCTCTTGTAACAATGATGAATGATTAGGGTTTTTGCAAGGATGCTTAACAATGAACAAAATGAAATCTATATATAGCCGTCCTAGTTTCGTAGACAATTTCACTGTTAGCAAAATTGTGCAGCCGAAACTATAGTTTCGCCCGACAAAAACAACAGTTTTGTCGAGTGAACTAAAAAACTGACTATGAGCGAAACTACAGTTTCGCTCATAGTTTCGCTGAACTACAAAACTAAACAAAGTAAACAACATTCAAAAGTAAACTAACATTAAGCCTATTAAAAGGTAATATAAACATAATCTAATCTAAAGTGAGTCCAACCTATACTTGATCTTCATCCTTCATCAAAAGACACAAAGACTTGTGAAGAGCTTGTCTCTTGGAAAGGGCTTCCTTGAGTGTAGCTTTCTCTTGGTGCCTCCAGAAATATGATGAAAGGACCGTTTTATGAACTGTTAGGGTAGCAGATAAGATGATGTTGTGGTTCTCTACTATCCCTTTCAACCACATAGAGGGCTGAACTCATTTGATTGCTAGAGTTACCAGATGAACTTTGCATGTTCATCTCTATCTGGTATCCATTGAGAATACCATTCAACTTTATAAAAGTAAAAGTCTTAAGGTTCTTAGTTCTCTTAATAACAACACAATAATATGTCCATTGTCTAGGAAGAAAGGTCATGAACTTTCTTACAATGTTCTTGTTCTCAAGAGTCACTCCAACATCCATTAGAGTGTCCACAATCTTAACATACCTAAAGTATTATTGAGTCATGGTTTCACCTATTTTAAAGGTGAAGTTTTCAAACTGCTACTTCAGGAGATCCTTCTTGTCCTCCTTGGCTTCAGTTGACCCATCATACATCAGCTTCAATGCATCCCATAGTTGTTATGTTATTTTGCACTTATTGAAGCTTCTGTATATAGAGTTGGGAAGAGCATTTTGAAGGATTGTCATGGCTTTCTAATCAATCTCTATTCTCCGCCTGTCTTCTTAAGAATAGCTGGTCATATCTTTTGGAATCATACCACCCCAGTGGTAGCTGAAGAGTTGCTTGGTATGTATGGCCTTGAGACAACAGATTCCCACATCCTAGAGTCTTATGACTTGATGAACCCTTCCATTCATTGGCACCAAGTATCAAAGTCTTTAGGAGTGATCAGTGGGGACTTTGTCATGGTTCTAGTTTCCATATTAGATTTAGTAATAGCTGCCATTTGAGATGTTAAGTATTTTGTGTGTGTGAGGGATCTTAAGATGGTGAGATCATATAATCAAGAGCCTTGAATTCTCTGATACCAATTGCGGGACCTCACTTTTGGCTTCGGAAGATGTTGGTCTTGGCTTTGGAAGATTTTACACTAAGAATAATTCCGATGCAGGGTGTAAAACTTCCGAAGCATTTCTACTCTACACTTAAGTGCATGCATCCAGGAAAGACTTAGAATGTTTTGGGTGCATCAGCCTTACATGAAACCTTACAGATTTCAATATCATATCTACTTTATCATTAAAGATATAATCTTCAACAAGATTAGGTTTTGATGGAATTATTTTCACTTTTCGTTCTTGAATTAGTTTAATTAGTTTCTTGAATGTATTTTGTGTGGAAAATGAATTGTCATCATTGACATGTAAAATTTCTTTATGATATTATCCTTTTGCAAATTTGTGTTCTTTTGAATGTTTCTGTTGTCAGTAAATGTGTTTGACTGACTTAAATTCCTTTTCAATTTAGCATTTATAAAGAATTGTTTTATATTATTTGCAATAGAGTTCTGAAATCTTTGTTTACTTGTCAATGAACATTGATGATGACAATTTATAGCCATGTGATTTATCTTTCCACACACATAACAACATTTATTATGATACAAATGTTATGCTCGAGTCGGTTTCTCAAACTGTTGATGATAATATCTACTAATATCATAGATACCAGCTTTAGTACTTCTTTGGCCTATAGATTCTTTAATGGTCTCTCGTTTTCCTTTTACATTGTAATACAATTTACATACAAACAAGGCTTTAAATGTTCATTTATCCTTGTGAATTAAATGTAATGGAGGAGGACCAATTTCTTTTATACCTGATCTACACACATCTTGTTTCATATGATTAGCATTAATCAAAGACTTATTTTTAAAGAAACTAACATATGTTTCTTTAAAAATATACCACATCCTATAGCCAACTATACTTTGAAAGCCAGCGGAAAACACTAATCTAGACAACAAGATTACTGTACAGTCAAAAGGCAGATTGCCTTTTGACTTATGACTATGACATGTCATATCTCACATTCTAATATATTACAAAAAGGATAAAAGATACAAAGTAGAAAGTTATAAACTCCAAACCATAATCTACAATTTATAAAAGCATGGACTTTTTTCACCAACTTATACAAGTTGGTGAGTCTTCAAAGTGTAGCGAAAAGTTGGTCAGCTTTATGCAAAAGTTGATCAGAGAAACAATGTCTTCTCTGTCTTCAGAAGAAATCAATCTTCAGTCTCTTCGCTTTGGAAGACTTTGTCTTTAAAGATTTGGAAGATTCGTCTTTGGCTTTAGAATATTTGGTCTTTGGATTTGGAATATTTTACACTTAAAATATATTTTTTTAGGTGTGTAAAACTTCCGAAGTAACTTCTTCTATGTACTTCATGCATGCATGTTGGAAGCTCTTTGGTTACTTTGGTTGCATCAGCATTTGAAGTATAACCTTACAAACTCCCCCTAGGTTAATGCTACCAAAACAAAGAATACTCAAATATTGACAGTCCATATTAGGATCAAGACCATTCTTTCTTCTTCAGTTCGTCAAGATCCCTCAGACTCTCATTGTACCTTCTCATGTCATAGAGATCACGCAGAAGAAGATCAAGCATGTCTTGCAAGAAATAGACGTCTTGGCCTCCTTGATCTTTGTTGACATACCATATGTCTGGATAAAAGATGGGTCTTCCAGCTATAAGAGGCTCTACTTGTGTTGGACTTAGTGGATGCCTTAGACTTCTTCTTCTTTTTGTGTCCCTTTTCATGGCTATTATTTTCCTCCTCTTTGATGACTTTAAATGAGAAGACTGACCTTCAGCACTAAGTTGTTCTTGTGTGTCTTTCTTATTTGGGTCCTCTTACCTCACAGGTTTAGAAGGAGATGGATCAGGACCTTATTGTGGATTAGATGATGAAGTTGGTTATGATCTAGCACTAGGTCCAGGTTATGTTGTCTCTTGGGGTTCAACCTTAACCTCAACTTTAGGAGGAGCTTAACTTGGTTGAGAATGCAAATCAACAAGCTCCCCTCGTTAATCTTCTGCTTGATCACTCTAATATGCTCATCCATAGTGGATAGAGACATTGGACCAAGCCTCTTTCCGAAGAACACATATACCTTCAAGAAGCTCATCTTCCTCTGCCTATCAGCAGACTTATTTTGGGTTTTTTGGATGATGGCTCTTGACTTTGCAGCTTCTTACCTTATATTTCTCTTAGTAGTTTTTTGTTCTTTTATTATGCTCAAGCTGCTTAAGATTCTCAAATTCTATGTACTCATATGATAAGGGAAAATGTGCAAATTCTTGATAGAGGACTATGGCACTTAGGTTTCTAATCATGTTTTGTCTATCTGCTTCCTTGTCTACCTTAGGTTGTTAGGTTGTTCAGTTGTCATAGCCTTTATCACAAGGCTTTCTTAAAGTGGGGAGAGGGTACGAACATGTTTTTAGAGTCTTTTCTACATCTTTTCTTCTTTGATCTTGAGGAGCAATTCTGCATCCTTTGCCTCATTCCTCTCCTTTGACAACTCGGTGTCAGACAGTTCATTGAGCTCTTCTAAGTGAAGAGACATGAGCTCATCTATGTTATAGTTCTTGGTCTCCAAGTAGTTTAATATGGCTACCCTTATCTAATCATCTTGAGTATTTGACTTGGGGTAGCTTTGATTACAGCTTCTATGAAGGCTGGGGACCAACTTGAACTCTCTCCCCTTAGCTTCCTCTCCCTCTCTCTCTCTCTGTCCTCCTCCTCAATCTCCTCAAGAGTTAGTTTCATTTTCCTTTAGTCACTCACAAGCCTTGGTGACTAAGGGTGGAGAGGATTTGGCATTTATTGCTTGGTTTAGCAGTCAAGGTTTCGCAAGAGAGAGGTTATGAAACACCTTCACCAGCTAGTGCCTCACTGAGGGTAGAGGATGTTGAAGTAGTTTCTATGATAAGGTTCACAGGGTCAATCATTGGGCCTTCAGTCAAGGTTTCCCCTTCGAAACTAATCATAAGGTCCACCTCAGCATCCAATTGACTAATGATATTGCTTGTTAGCCTTTGTCTTCTTCTTTGTCTTGACTCTTCAACAATCTTGTCTTAAATCCTCTCAGCTAGTATGTGAGCTTGCCTATTTTGACTTGGATTGGCAAGTGACATGTGGACTAGAGGAAGACTATCATAGTACTTTAAGGTTTAAAAATTGAAGACCTCTTTCTGCCCTGAAGTCTATGTAGTATTAGGGCTTTCTTGTTAGTATCATACCTCCACCCTAGTATTTCATTCTCAACATCATAAAGTGGGGTAGACATAGCCCTTGGGATACCATTCTCAAAAAAACTTATATGATTGATCACACTTCAATATAGACTTGAGGAGGATGCTAAGTATGGACAATTGCAAGTGAGGATGGTGAATCCTCAATGTCCATACTCTGAGAAAAACTCCCTGATTCTACGATTGGTAGGACTTTCTCCCCCTTCTTGGTTGCATCACCCTTTTGCATAGGTGAGATAGAGGTTAGGTCCACTACATCTATAGGTTCTTGTGGACTTGGTTGAGTTTTTCTGAGAGGTCTCCTAGCTAGTTTATCCTTGAGATCCGAAATCTCAAGTTGATGATCATAGATTTTCCTTTGGAAGGTAGTCACCTGAGATTCCAGGTGACTAACCTTGGAAACTAAATATATGTAGGTTTCGGTTAGTTTTTGCACATTTAGTTTAATATTCCCCTCATCTTCATCAAAAGAATCACAAGGGGATAAGAGAATAGGACCATGGTCTTCTACCTCATTACTAGTACTTTGTTCCTACCTGCTGGATTTCCCCTGCACCATGACAACTTTAGTTGAAGTGTTAAAGGGTTGGGTTGCCATGGTTGAGGTCTTAATGATGTAGTCACTCATTGAAGTGAGTGTCTTTTCCATATGGATCTCCTGAACATGTTCAGGAAGATCCACCTCAGTAGTCAGTGGATGATGTGGGCTAGACATAGAAGAGACATGAGTACTCATCTCTCCTTGAGCAAAGGTGTAGAAGAGTCACTCATGGTACTAATTGAAGCCCATGTCTTAATAATCATAGAATTCTACATTATGAATGGGGTGGTTAAGATCTAAAAGTTGGGGATGGTAACTTTCTCCTGAAGGTTGTTCATTAGAGTTTTGAGACTCTAAATGAAGGCTTAAGGTTATGGGGGTTGTGAGCTCATCAGGCTGAGCATGAGGAACCTCATCATTGATCATTGGTTAGATGGGAGTTGTTTGCTCCTCAAGGGAAGTGAGAGCTCTAGTTTCCACTTCCTCTTGCATGGGTGGTGATATGGGGCCTGTATAAGCTGAGTAGCTTGTGCATGGGTTCGTTTGAATTTTCTTGTGTAAGTGATGGTTATTTGTGGTTGTATGGATTGTTGAGGAGTAGAAGGTGTGGGTTCAACATTAGTTGGTGTTGTTTGGTTTTCAACTTGAGTAATGAGCTCTAACATTTTTTAGACAAAGGTTGGTTCTACCCCTTAGAAGCCCACAGTAGGCTTTCTTATAGTTTTAAAGATGTCATGCCTCATATGTCCCAATTTTAGAACATTGCATGTTCCCCTTATTTGTGAGCCTAGTTCATAGTTAAGAATGTTCTGGAGATATCTAGGGAACATGTAATATTCTAAAGAGTCCAAGTTTTCAAGTAAATTAGTATATACAAATTGAGAATACCTGAACTTAACCACTAAACCATCCCATTGACTATATAGATCCCATCCTCCATACTTGTTGGATAAACTATGTATGAAAACATGGAAGAGGTACTTTCACTAGGAGAAGACTTTCACTTTCCTCAAGGTTCTTACAGAGTAATCACCTTCATAGTCCATATGCTTGAAGGAGTGGTTGACAATAGATTTTGGAAAGGACTAATCACCTTCTACATCATCCAGCCTAAGATGTGTGTTAATAGAGGCTAGAGTGATAAATATTATCCTCCCCTACACTGTGGCAAACTGTGTAAGTGCATGGAAAAATTGGGTTTGTTTCTTCGATCAAGGTTGTCTATTTGGAGGTATCTTTGTGGTGAAGGAAGATAAGAACAAAGACAGTTTATGGGTCAATTTAGGTTAAAGAATCTTGTAGATGAAGAGGATAGTGAAAGAGGGGGAACCATTGAGTGTATATATATGAAATGGATTTGACATGAAGTTAATACAAAAGGATAAACTTCAAAATTTGGATGTCGGTCACACCTTCGAAAATGGTGCCCGAAAAGGTAGTTTCTTGGAAGTCGAAAATCTTCTAAAGGTAATTTGTCTTTAGAAGTTTTATAAAAACTTCCGAAGTCAATTTGACTTCAGAAGATTTTCCTGAGCTTTGTGAAAATTTTGCTTCGGAAGAAAAATACTTAGACTATTTCTCTTCTGAGACATATTTTGTTGATACATGTGTACCTTGATTCTGATCTTAATGTAATATGTCTTTATTGTCTTACACTTATGTAATAGTTGGGTACTTAATGAAATGAAAATGTTCGGTTGTGTTTTTAATGTTTAATATTTCATTAATGAGTTGTTTAACGCTTATCGAATTGATTATATAGGTTTGTGGTTGATTGAACCAATATAAATAATGTAATGATAATTAATACATTCAAACTTAGTAATATGAAGTTATCATACGAATGGCCCATGCTAATGGACCATACGCATGAACATCTTCATGCGAATG
>BJCM01090919.1:0-10028 GCA_018326385.1 Flaveria bidentis | reverse complement strand
CAATAATTAACGTCCATCCGTTTCAGGGACCATCGTTGTTACGTTTGTACAAAGTTTTGGACCAACCTTGTAATTTCAAAGAGTTAAGGACCAAAAGTAAAATCGGACCTAACCACATAAACCACCTGTGTAATTAAATCTTATTAAAATCTCTAAAACTTTCAACATCCTCAATAAATCAAGTTCTCTTAATAAATATCCTTATCTACTTTCTTAACAAACATGTAGAATACCATTTGACCATTGTAATACCTAGGTATTTCATTCATCTTGGTTTCTCTCATGAACTTTCCAGCATTAAACTTATCTTATAAGCATTATGCATATACATAAATAGCATGTCAATTGATTTATATGCAACTAAATGATATCTTACATATTTGAAGAATTGAAGGTGGTAGTCTAAAGGTACAAAAGCAAGCATAAGATGATATATTTTGTCCGCCACATGTTATTTATGACATTATGGATACAACGATGACGATTTATAACCACATATCAACCGTGTAGTATACGTGTGTTTCTAAAGTTCAAACAAGATGACAAGATCGAAAACCAGTTGACCGAATTACAATACCTCAAACTAGTAAAATGGCTTACTGGCATAAATTTCCCATTATTGGCAACTACACTTGTTCAATAACAACAACATGATATGCAGAAACATAATTCTAGTTCTGTTTCTTGAAGATCTCAGTATTGGATTGGTATGGTAGATAAAGTTTTAATCAGTGTTTTTATATAACGCGTTTCTACATTTCTCCGGGAAGCATTGTATCCCCAGGCAGATCACACACCGCGATTCCCTGATAAAATTAAGATAAATATAATTAGCAACACATATTAGATGTTAGTTATTAACTTATTATAATATAGTTTTTACAGTCATATTTAACACGCTAATTATTTATGAAGTTGAAAACTTAGACAAAAAAATGTGTACGGGTTAACCCAACCCGTTTTGACCAGTATCTGGTACTCACCTCTCCAGTTAAGTGTGCTACACATTTCTTCTCAGCTAGCAGCTCGTCCTCAGACTGAAAAATAATAATAAAACCCGATTTAGGATTGGGCTATGTGGAATATAGATGTGAAGATTTTAAGAGAAGATTTCGAGTACCTTTTTAATTCTTTTACGAAGGTAATCATCGAATATCACATCTTTGACAAGCTCGTAATCACCGTCCCCCTAACCCAATAAATATAGTTTAGAAATGCTCAAATACAAATTAGATGATGAGTCAAAACTTAAAAGTAAAAAAGTGTGATTTTGTACTTACCTTTGATCTGCAAGGCATGCTGAAAACAATACCCTCTGCTATTCCATAAGGATTTCCATTTGTATAAACCTGTGTTTTTTCATTGTAACGAGTTAGCCTACGGCCCGAAGATAATGCAAGTTGTGTTGACCCGTAAAAGCTTCGTTGTCCCATTACTTTTTAAAATTTTTATAAAAAGAGTGAATATGTTAAGTACGATTATGAAGACGAATAATCTAACTTTTTGATAAAGTTATTTATGAAATCGTACGTATTAAACTTAAACTGCACTTTGGGTGACTTTTGACCAGTTTGACTCGCTCGACCTATTTAACATGTACCCTATTCAGCTAAAATAAATATTTTATCCAATTGACCCGTTTGACAGATAAAAGAAAACATTCAACAGGAAACTTACTCCAGTTGAGAACCAATCACCCTCGGGTGTAGGCGTTACAAGAGACCTTATTGCATCCACAATGGACACAGCAGTTGATGCAGCCGAAGATCTTCCCCATTTTTTAATTAAAACTCCGCCTCTCTACGAAACAGTTACCCACATTTAGTACTAAAAAGTTATTAAAAAAAGGATTTAAGAACAGCGTAGAAGCACCAGCGCGTGGTTAAATCAGGCTTACCGTCTGAACCACTTGGGTAAACTCCTCTTCTAACCATTTCCTATCCCGAATAACCTCTGTGACGGGAATTCCATGTATTTTAGCATTTAAAAAATCCGGAACCTAGGACAAAAAGAAATTAAATTCTGCAAATGAAATAAAACATGTTAAAGCCGAAAACTTAGAAGTTATAAAATCATTCAGTAACCTGAGTTGTCGAGTGGTTTCCCCAAATGGTGACATTAGACACTTTATCATAGAAAACTCCTGCTTTTAAAGCCAGCTGCAACAAGAATAACAAGTTTACAATTTCAAAAACATCGTTAAAATTACTTTTAACAAGGATTAATACCTGACATTTTGCTCTATTCTCGTCAAGTCTAGTTAACGCGTGAAAATTCTTTGCAGGTATCTTTGGAGCATTTTTCAAACATATCAAAGCACTGCGAAGAACACACAAAGTGTTACAGTTTGACTTTGACTTCCATAAAAGTCAAAATGTACAAAATCTAGTTTATACTTGGTATTGCAGGGGTTTCCCACCACCATCACTTTAACATTAGGTGAAGCAACATCATTGAGAGCTTTTCCCTGTGTCATAATGTCATATCTACATCAAATATCAATAATTTGGAGACATTTTATTAACATTTTTAGTTATGAAAGTCGAACGAATAAAAAGCAAGCACCTGCTCAGCAAAGATTTGGCCATTAATATCCAACAAATCGGCTCGTTCCATTCCTGGTCCTCTAGGCTTTGCACCGATCAAAAGGGCCCATTCTGCATCTTGAAATACCTCGTATGGATCTATACCGATGCTTACTTCTCGTAACAACGGATACAAAGAGTCCTCAAGTTCCATTGCAACACCTACCATTTCACAATAGTAATTTGCATAATGAACATTTAAGAGTGCCCTTTTATGTGTCATTCTATATTTTTCTGCTACAACTACAATGACTTTTGTCAAACACTTGTAAATAACTCATGATATTACCTTCAAGAGCTCCATATGATCGTTCGGATCCCAAAAGTTTCAGGGAAATGGGTTGATCCGGGCCGAAAACCTCACCAGACGCAAGCTGCAATTGAACCATGTGTAATGAAGCGAACAAACTATACAGATATTATCATTTTTAGTTGCATGGAAGACAAAATCTTTGCACTAGACACTACAAGAAACATGATATTTGATTGTTTGGTATTGTTCAGGACATTTTTGTTAATCCAAGATTCTTTGCATCTTCAACTATGTTGAAGACTTTGTATAAGTTATGTAATTTGGTCAAAAAAAACCATGAGATGTTATGTAACATTTAGTATTTGGTAAAAAGAACCCAGATCTAGAGTACCATGTATGTGGTGAAGAACATGAGCGGACTTAGCTCAAATGGAATGGAGTCACAGGAAGACAATGAATTTTTACGCATATATGGAGATGTATATACGAGTTTTTCAAGTGACATCATTGTGTGTTTGGACGGTGACTCAGTTAGTTATTAAAAATACATTTAAACTCAAAACTTGCAAAAAAGCCTATGAGTTAATTTATTAAATAAGTGTTGGATGTAGGCTTTGGGTGAATTAATTTGAAGCAGTTTTGCTTGACCGGTCTAGGTCCAAGTTTTAAATAAGCTCATTTTAGTTAGATTATTAACTAAAATAATTAATCTATAAATCTCATTCTACTTGTAATCATGATCACTCAATATAAAAAACCCTATTTTCCCAAAGAGGACGTAGGTTGCACATTACGTCCGAACCTCTATAAATCTCTTTTGTCTCTCTTACTGTTTATAGTTTTCTATTCATGTTTCCGTTTTGTTTGATCCTAACAATTAGTTCACTCACACTAAATACCCATAAATCACATTAGATAATTAAACTAAATTAGCCCACTCTAAAAAAAGAAAAAAACTAAACAAATAGACTTGCAAATTGCAATCAAAACTTAAAAAATAGAAGGGATGATTTGTCGATCAAAAGACAACTCAAGAGTCATCACTCAATTCGAAAATCAATTAGTTAGTGTTTTAAAGAATATTTTCTTTAATGAAGCATATAAAAAAGGGGTTGCATAATATGATAATCTGTTTCGTAACGAAAACATGAATAATTCTTATATTTGTCATCTTGAAAATGAGTTATTTCAGTAAGCTTATATCGAAGATGTCATGCAACGTTTTATTTCAATTCGTAAAAATCATCAGTTTTATATTATGTGTTTTTTATATTTTAATGATGATGCTTTTTTGTTATTGTATTTTATTTTTATTATATGACCAATCTAACCCCACCCGTCTCGACAAGTTTTATATAAGCTTCTATATAATTGAAACGTTTAAAAATAATGACTATATTGAAATAAATTTCAGGATTCGTCACTAGACTGAAGAATACGTTTTGAAGTATTAAAATGTGGTTCTCGAGGATCATGCATATAAAAACAAACCTACTGAACAACATTATCAAGTTTATGATGAAAACCACCGACACCCAAATTGTATACTTACATATCAACGGTAGAGAGTGAATGGAGGAACATGGACCTCTTCATAAAAGACAAGATGACACCAATGATGACACAATGTGTAACAAGGTTGAACCCATATAACAATCCATACAATAATCACAATCAAAATACGATGATAATTATCATAAACCTAGATCACAATTTAAAATCTCTATCTAACAAATTAAAGGAGAAAGATTTGAGTTACCTTGAAGAGTAAATGGTTAGCTATCATCCCAGCTGCACCTGAAACTGCAACATTAATCATCTTTTTCCATGATTTTGTTTCTTCTTCCTGGTAATGTTTACAACACAAATCAAAACTTGTCCAATAAAAGAAAAAAGATAATATGCGGATTAATATTTTGAGATTTATCAACGTTTTATACTTTCAAGGGGGTGATGTTTGGAGCAACTTGTAAGGTTGTTGTTTTATAACTTTAAGTAGGGTCGGCTTTAGGGAGGGACAGGGTAGGCAATTGCTCAGGGCTGATTTCCTTAAGGGCCTGAAGTTTTAAAGTTATATATATATATATATACTTTTTTAAATACTTAAACTCATTACCTATTAACAATTTAAATATATCATCTCTGTAAACATCAGATCTGTTAACATTTTAATAATTTAGCTCGTTATATATTGGTTGAATTGGAACATGTTTTTATTAGTTGGCTCAATAGTGTTTTTTAAACCCAAATAAAATATACTAGAAGTGTGCTCGTGCAATGCAGCGAGACGCAATGTGATGGAAGAACATTTTACATCCGGCACACGTTTATGGTATTTTGTTATTCTTGTGGTATTTTACAAAAATCTAATATGTTGAGGACAAGCGCGTACTAAAATAATTCAAATTTAAAAGATTTATATTTTTCTTAAAATTCCTAAAATAATGTAAATTTTATGGTTCATAAAATAGTGTAAAATTCAAATAGAGCAAATATTTTAATTTTTTATGTAAGTGTTATTAAATATCGGGTTATTATGTAACTAACTGAAATGGGGTAATCCGTAAATAAAGATATAATTATTATTTTACATTTAAAAGTGATTGTACATTATGCATCGAGCAAAGTAATCATTTTTAAATTTAAGGTATCTTAAACTACCCATCTCATATGTTTTATATATAATATAGATAGATGCAATTTGGGGGAGATAAAAGAAAATAATCACCCATTTTATAGGGGTTCGTTTTTTTCTACTCTCCCACGGTCCAAAATATTTCAAGGATTCTCGGGACAGCCTTAACTTTATTATCATGGGTTCAAGCCATAAGAAACAACACATTTATACATGATCACGAGTGATTCGTCTTTCACGGATCCTAGGTAAAGCAGAAGCGAAGTCAAACACCAGTTGATTAGCAAAAAACCGAGAGTATAAACTTACAGCCTTGAGATCATAAGTGAGGCAAAACACACCAAAACAATCACCCTTCGGTTTCACATCAACACCAACTGCTGCTTGAACTTGACTTCAAAATTAACAACAAACACAACTTAATAACTTATAAACAACATCAATAAATCACCCCTCAATCAAAAGTTCAAAAAACTACAAGTGACTGTATAATAATAATAATAATAATAACAATAATAACAATAATAACAATAATAACAATAATAACAATAATAACAATAATAATAATCTTACTCTGATGTAACGGAGCAGCGGATGGCGGTGGCCGGAGTTCTAGAAAGATGCCGGAGACTCAGGCGATGGTGGTCGGAGAGACGGTTGGAGGATGACACGTAGCAGAAACTTGAATTGGTGAATTGGGTTGTTGTGTGAGTTGTGGTTAGCTCCGCCACCGCCATTGCCGGAATATAGAGAAATTCCGGTGAAGAATGAAGATGATGGAGAATTTTGGAGGGGGGATGAGAGGAGATTTGTTGGTGGTTTAAGTTTAAAGAGATGAATGTGATGTTGGGGAATAATGATATAAGGTGTTTGTGCATGATGCTTGTCGCTTTCATGAAATCTATAAATGATATTTGGGTTTTTATTTATTTATTTTGGTATGGTTTTTAAAATTTAATCTAAAAACAAATTTTAATGGTTAAATTTTAGTCAATGGTTAAGGTGAAATATCTTAAAATTTTATTATAATAAAAAAAGTTTTTAACTTCAAGTCTCACTTGTGATTTGAAAAATATTTTTAAAATGACATAGAGGGTTTTCTCATCTAATTAAAGTGACTTTTTTATAGGATGGTCTCTGATTCGGTACGTGTCAGTCTAGTACTCTAAGCTTCGTACTCAAGTAATGGCAGATAGGCTAGTAGCTTGTCAGTAATTCAATTAGTTACTTAAAAAAGTGGTATTTTGAATATGGATTCCAATAACTGTATTGGTTTATTGGTTGGGCTGGTCGAATTGATTCTAAAGACCATATGATATCATCATAACATGTGACTGGTTTTTGGACTTCAATCGATCTTTGATCACAGGTCATTTCCGTCTTTAGTTAACCTTTTCTTTTGGCATATGGTTATTATCTGATTACTTTTCAAGGTTTGTTCCGTCTTCTAATAGCTCCTTCTTCATCTTTCTCTTTCTATTCTACCGTCGGTCCATCACTCGTTTAGACCGACCATCCTATAACATAGCAGTTTATAGGGATTGAACCGATAGGTTATGTGGTTTTGGAAGACCGGTTAGATTAATCGTATGATCGTATGTTATAAACTATTTTTACTTAGATCTATAAATAAAAGAGTGTGAGAAGAGTTTATAAAATTCACAATATTTGAGGTCTGTTTGGGACTCAACCGACTTTAAAGTTTCAAATAACATTTTATTTCAAGTTCTTTTTTATTTAAAAAAAGTTAGGTGAAATTTATTGTAAATAAGCTTTTCGTAACCAGTTTTTTCTTATATATTGTTATCTTTTTATTGATGGATAGAAAAACACTACATAAGCTTTTCGTAAAAGCTTTCTTCCCACATTGAAATGTAGAAAGATGGTGTAGCATAAAATATTTCTTAAACATGTTGTATTTTCCTCATTGCTGTTAGCCTTACTATATACATATTTAAGAAGGTTTTTTGGCTTTTGCCCCTTAATATTTATTACGTTTTGGCCCCTTAATTTTTTAAAAACTATCGTTTTAAACTTCTTAAATTTCTAAAATTTTGGGTTTAACTCTTATATAAATTCAAGTTTGTCGACAATAAATTTAATTTGGAAACGCAATGATGTGATTGAAATCTATACTTAATTTATGATGTTGCATACGACATCGTTGCCCGTGTTTTCTATTTACGTTTTGAGTTGGTCTACTTTTCAACATAATTTTATTTGAAAAAGATTCGGATCAGATATAATACATTTTTATTCAATGGTATAAATTCGATTTGCTCTACATATTGACGTAATTTAGTTTGCAAAACAAATCAGGTCAATTGTAGTGCATATTTTATCCTACCACGTCCGCTGTAGTGCATATTTTATCCTATCACGTCCGCTGCTGCCGCAACGCGGCGGGTCCTAATTTCTCGTTTACAATATTAAGCAATTCAAACACCAAGAAACACGTCTATTTTCCGCTCAAAACACTATGATTTGCACTCTTATTCCTTATTTCTTCTCGAAGTTCCATTGTTTTCCAAACGCCCCTATGTTTTCCTATCATCTTCTAATTTTACATTTATTACTTATAAACAAATTTACCTTTATAATAAAATATGTATTTTTTAATTTATTATATAAAATAATAGAAAATAAATTAAATTATTAATAAATAACTAGCATTAAAACCGTGCAAATTGTGCCGTACTAACCGTGTAAACAAGGTTCATCTTGCAGACCCAATTGTGTCAATTTAACATAACTTAAATTGTTGCTTCTGATAAATAAGAGAACCGCTAATTGGTCACAAACCATTCAAACAACATATAATAATTAACGGGGGATACCGTCACAAAAAACATCCAGTCATCCACGCGTCAATATATATAAAATGTAAGTGTCAATATATAAAATGTAAGTGTTAAAGCTTCTAAGGTTAATCTTCATTAGGTGGTAGGGGTAGTCTTGAACTTTTCACTTTCATCCTTGTCAAATAATATTGTAATTTAATTTTTTATTATGAAAACTTATTACTGGTAAATTTAGAGGCTCGTCAATACTTTACTAGCAACGATATCAGCTAGCATGCAACTTGTTAGAATTTTAATTTCCACGCGATAATGTCTATCTTTGTTTAATCTCAAGGTCTATCTTTTTGCTTCTATCATATAATGATCTTGATCTTGAAAAGTTTTCACGATAATGAAAGCTATGATTTTAATTTTCAATAAAACTCCAAAAAAAAAGTTCAAAAGTTGTTATAATTTTCATGATTCAATATGTTATATAATGATGTAGTGACTTGACAAAAATGACTATTCATGTTATATTGTTCAAAATACAAAAAATAAAAAACACTTTGATGTACACATCAATAAAAGAACTTATCATGGTGACACTGGTGCAAATCACAGAGCAAATAACTTGTACAGTTTGAATAAGTAATGGGCTGGCCCACTGAAAGAGACTACAGGCCCAATACAAGTTCGCTGTCTGTCACTCTGTCCACTCATATAAGGGCCCATGGTTGACTTTATAATTTATAGGTTAAAAGGAAAAGTCAAGAGAACGAATGTTTTCGAAACCGAAAGAACACGGAAAAGGCCTAGTCGGATACGACATCGTGAAAGTAACGGAGCCAAGTACGCTAAGAGACCGACACGTTCTTTTGGTAACCATGAAAACTCATCTCGAAAAATTCAAAGGGGCCACGAACTGCTTATTGGGTTCAAAAGTTTCTCGTTATCGTGACTTTATGATAAAAAGTCTGAAATGACAAAGTATATATAAAATAAAAAATCTGTATCAACTAACTTTTGTTACTTCTGTTTGATTTTACATTGCGTTTTGATTCCATCTAATCATGATCAATTCTATGGGCGAGATAGTGTATTGGTGGACCAAATAGTTTTTCATCATATATATATTGTATATATACTTATTTACAAAGGTCGGTGGCATATGCCAACTGCCAAAAACGTCCCCTCAACTTTTTTTATTTGACATTTTTACCCTTAAATTTTTTGTAAAACTGTAAGAAATATCATTTTCACCCCCTTAAGTTTTTTAAAGTTCATGATTTACTCCTGTAAAATATAAATTCGAGTCCATCATCGTTAGGACCTAATCAGATGTAACTCGGCTTAATTATTTTTTGACAAATGCCTACGTTTTGGCCAAAAAACCCCTCAACTTTCTTTATTTGACACTTTTTACCCTTAAACTTTTTGTAAAACTTTGAGAAATATCACTTTCACCCCCTTAAGTTTTTAAAGTTCAGGATTTATTCATGTAAAATATAAATTCGAGTCCATCATCGTTAGGACCTAATCAGATGTGACTCGACTTCACTATTTTTCAACAAAAGCCTATGTTTTGATATAAATTTTGTTCAAATATTAGTTGAGTCAAATTTAAACGTTTCGACGTATTACAAAGGTCGGTGGCATATGCCACCGGCCAAAAAACCCCCCTCAACTTTCTTTATTTGACACTTTTTACCCTTAAACTTTTTGTAAAACTTTAAGAAATATCACTTTCACCCCCCTTAAGTTTTTAAAGTTCA